>WYDF02015101.1:0-20476 GCA_009867245.2 Adranes taylori
ATGTTCCAGAAATTCAATCTAATCCATCTGACAACGCTTGAGCGCATCAAATGCTACCTTTCCAACCGCTTCACTGGTATCAATACGTGGGAAGTATGCTTTAGGGAAATTCAGTTTCAAACCAAATTTTCAAGGTCATGTGGTCGTCCCAGTACTCTACACAGCATGTTGTGACACAATATATTTCAAGTTCAAAACTGAGGCAGTATTTGGGGCTTTTGGGTCTCAAAGCAGGTCACATAGCCACAATACCCAAAATAGTCTTAACAGGTCCACCGATTGCACACAGAAATGGAAAGTTCTTCCAAATACCGCCACAACTATTTAAATTGTCGATCCACAATTATGCAAGAAACAAATATCAAGACCCATTTGAAATCCCACTTTGCCAGTGTGAAGAAATCATCCCACTTCGAGATGAAATCACGAATTCACGCATAACGTTCAGCAGAAATTCAGACTATAAAGAATTCAATAAATTGCTGTAAAGTAAATGTCACACCCCTTGCATGGTATTTTTGACTCAATCTGATAAGCTGGATTAATTAGAATGTTCCAGAAATTCAATCTAATCCATCTGACAACGCTTGAGCGCATCAAATGCTACCTTTCCAACCGCTTCACTGGCATCAATATGGGGGAAGTATGGTTTAGGGAAATTCAGTTTCTAACCAAATTCTCAAGGTCATGTGGTCGTCCCAGTACTCTACATAGCATGTTGTGACACAATATATTTCGCGTTCAAAACTGAGGCAGTATTTGGGGCTTTTGGGTCCCAAAGCAAGTCACATAGCCACAATACCCAAAATAGTCTTGACAGGTCCACCCACTGGGCACAGAAATGGAAAGTTCTTCCAAATACCGCCACAACTATTTTAATTGTCGATCCACAATTATGCAAGAAACAAATATCAAGACCCATTTGAAATCCCACTTTGCCAGTGCGAAGAAATCATCCCACTTCGGGAGCAGAACTTTGCTGTAAAGTAAATGTCACACCCCTTACATGGTACATAAAAGCAAAATTTATAAATTTTATTACACCACTCCCCCTCTACTCTTGTGCACTAGGAAAAGAGATCTAATTGATGAATAAAAATATTTTGTAGAAACTTACTGCCATAACGGTGCCATAAGCAATAACCGATTTTCGCAAACCAAAGCATAAAAATTTTTCCACCATCATGATTTCAAAATATCGAGATTCTATTCTTTTTAACGCTCAACTAAATAAGCTGACTTGTTGAAATTATTTTCGTGTTGAAATTATCAAGGTTATATAAACAGTAACAACAGATTCATGATTCTGAAAATCATCAGGAAGTATGAAATGCGCCGATAAATTTAATCAAAATAGCGCTTTCGCCCCTCCTGATTCTTCACTTTCCTTGTGCGCTCCTAATCGCATCTTCTAAATGTTTACATGATATTAAACACAGTTGCTACTTACGCAAACGCTAATAATCGAAATGTTTTAGAAATTTAATTGTTCATATACTACGTTCTTTAATATGAAAACTTCTAGGAAAAAATGCTTTGTTCCCAAAACAAAACAGTGTATTTTAATTATATTAACTAATTTGTCCAAAGCATCCGATATTTGAATACCACAATTCGTCATATTTTAATAATGTTTTTACTTAGGTTAACCCAAGGTGTTAATAATATTCAGTAGCCTACCTAATGTCAGTGTGACTCCAATACAGCATATATAAAAATGCTATGCTAACTTCAATATTTACTACACCAAGTCATCAGATGTCACACACGCACCTGGATCTTGACTTAATTGATTCTAAAACGTCACGGGGTCATTTGTGGGATATCATAGATAGTATGATTGTTTGACAGCAGTCATTTGAAAATCCAATATGGCGGATGACAGGTCATTTTAACAGGGGCGTAAAAACGTGCGACTTATAGATGCATGAAAATTTTGGCAGGGTTCTATCATGGATTTCCTTGCCACTCTCGATAATGTTAAAAATACACTGGAAAAAGTCAGAATAATTAACCTTCATTGGCATTTCAAATAAATCATTTACATCAGAAAAAAAGATAATAAAACAAAACATTCTTCTTAAACTTAGCAAAATAAAATGACGAAAAGGAACAGCAAACATAAAAAAGAAACAATAAAACCAATAAGAAAAAACTTCTTCATCCACTGGCACAGCGGCAGAAGGAAAAATGTGAATTTTTCGACTTCCCCTTTGTACGAAATTGTACGCCACTGATAAAATAGAAGAAATTATATTTGCATACCAACTAACATTGTTTAAGACATCGTTATCCAAAGCTCCTCGGTAAAACCCAAAACAATACCTGTTTTCATAGTGGACAATAAATGTACGTGATTATTGTTACATTGTGGTGCATAAATATGCAAATAGATAAGAGTGTATGTACTACCAAGTACCTGATGCCTCCCGTTGCAGCTTCCTCAAGACGGTTTTAAATTCTTATGGTCTAGGCATACATACAAGAAGGCCTTCGTCGTCGTAAGGAAAACCCATCGCTCGGAACCCTGTCTACGCTGGAAGGGTTCGACTTTAGTGCACAACAATTACATTTTTTTCACCAATTTAACAATAAATAAAATCAATTTATTAATTTAATCAATTTGTTCCTTTTAGTGTTAGTGTTGTAATTAAATAGTTAAAGTGAACTAAACTGATTTCAATTAATCGCTCTAATTAAATGTCTAATCGCTAAGCGAAATATCAAACGATTTTAACCAGCAAAAAGAGTAAATTCATAGGGTGTTTACAGTCCACCGCTCCCCGGTCGCAATATTACTCTATGTACACCCTTATTTCCCCCTTTTCTTTTCTATTTCAACCATTATCATTTTCATGATCCTAACCCTTTTCCCTCATGTTCGAAACATAGTCTCCAATTCATTGCCTCTTTCCTTTCCTCATCTTTCCCTACAATATTCTTGTTTGCTCATATTACATGATTGGTTAGATCAGTCCGTACTTTGTCATAACCTTTCACTACCTCCTCCAACTTTTTATAAGCGTTGTACTGATAACTGTTAATATTTTGGCAGACTGCGCTTTTGTATAGTTTGTTGCTGTCAGATGATCTAAGTCACCCTGTACTTTGCCAATATCTGACTGAAGTTCCGTAACCCTAGTCTCAATCCACTTTGCGACATCGTGTGTGAGACTTAATTCCAGGGTATGGACACGTCTCTCAGCATATTCTTTTGTGCAAGAATCTTTATTTGAGGTTGATGATGCAACATTTCGAAGTAAGATATTTCCAATATCGTAGTCCCCATTCGCGGGTCGAGAAAACGTTTCCGCTTCAGGAGCTGCAAGTTGAATACATCTAAGTAGAGAATGATGAACACTAGATTGTCCAAATTTGTCTGTATTCATACTTGTGTTGATTGGGGAAATGTTAACAGCCAACTAATGTTAACAGCCAAAACTTGAAGCTAGACAATATAACCACCTTCTCGCAATTCTTCTTCAATTGATGCGATTTCATTGTTGTGCGCAACTAAATTACCAGCTTCACGGGAGGCTTTTAGTATTGCTAACCTGTAAACGAGTTCATTAGGGTCATCATAAAACACATAACTAGGTCGTTGACTATCAACTAACATTAAAGTTTTCTTTAATCTAGAACCGCGTTGAAACCAGCTAACATATAGTTTTTTGCTGCTACCTTGTGTTGGAATAATGTGGAATCTCAAACAGGTGGATAATGGTTTTTTCCACTTTTAATTGAGGTTTGATTATATTGACATATTTCCAGGATCTGTTACCCCCGTGTTGCAAGTGGGGACTATAATTCTTCTTCACTGCATTGGTAGCAAGTAAAATCTGTTTGTAGTATTATGCGTCCCGACTATCAAAGTCGATAGGTCTCTCACGCAGTAACAGCTCGTACAACCCACGCGTAGAATGATAATCAACACCTCTTACTACGATTGTCTTGTGCGTGCTGCTTTACTTTAATGTCTACATCACTATCCCACTTTTCCAATATGCCAATTTTCTAAAAACGTGTTGTATTTGAGTGCAGAGGAAGTTTTGTCCTATCCAGGCCCGAGTCCATGTCTCAGTAAATCTTCCACGTAACCTCTTGGTATTTCGTCAAATTGATCTAAAAATTCTTTAATGATATCGTGCTCGCCCGCAAAAGACTCGTACATATATTTATCGCTTTCATCAATCTCTTCATCTTCCTCTTCTACCAGATTGTATTCGAATGCGTTTTCTTTTGGAGCAATTGAAATGTTAGCTTTCTCACTTTGAACGAGTGTTTTGGTTTTGTTTTTGTTAAGTTTGTAGCTGCTTTTCGTTTAAACGAAGTAGAAACTCATTTTGGTTTTTGTTTAACTTGAAGCATGGGTTTTAGCTCTTCTTTTGAAATACTCGCTTCTTCTTTTGGCGCAATCAATTCTTGCTTAACCGCTAAAGTTGATGCTATTGCTGCCAAAGGTTCAGTAATTGGTTTATTAACGGCACAGTTGCTTTGGTATTGATGAATAGGTTTGCGCTAAATAGAAGAAATCAATATTTTTATGTCTACTCATACTAAAATATTCCTTTATCTTTTCTTGCCCTTCACAAGACACATCATCAAAAATGAAATTAGAATTTGAGCGCGATTCACTGCGATCTAGGATTTCCGCATTTTCATTGTACTCAAAATACTTGACTTCTTTTATACCTTTTAGAATTTTCGCTAATAGTTGAAGCTCTGGCTGATAGAGAGGTTTGGAATAAATATACACATTTTCAAACCTTACTCCATTTGGATCATAGAGCAATGCAAGTATTGCGTTTGTTTTTCCAGAGTTTGATGGTGCGCATATTAGACAGCGTATTGAATCTGGAAGCAATAAACTATGTCTAGACTGACGAGGTTGACGACTACTACTCGCGGTAAGACAATCTAAATTTTCAATTGGAATACTTGCGCATTGTTTTATCAACTTCATTTCATACATTTGAGGTATATATAGCTTTACAAAGCTTAGATTGTACTGTTTTATCCATGCCTTTGTATTACTCTGGTTTAGGCAATTCATTTAGTCAAAAGATTCCCTTTGAGCTACATTTATTATTTTCACGAAAAGTTCTGGAAGAAAAATTCACGCTTTTAGAGTCATCAATTGACATTCCCGCAGGATATAAATGGACTGTGCACCCTGAAAACATTATTTATTCACCAATAAACACTCGAACAATTAGCAATATAACGCTTCATATAGTCGAACAGGATGGAGAGTTAGTAAATTTTCATAGGGGAAAAATTGTTGTGCGCCTGGAGCTAAAGAAAATTAATTAATTCATAGGATTGTGCTTTTATAGCAATAATCAGTGCGTAATTACAACACTACCAAGACAAAACCGTCCTGTAGCTTTAACAAGTGACTCGCAAAGAATTTTGAAATAATATGGTTACATAGTATTCCAACATGGCAAACCAAAGTTTAAAGATATTCCAAGGATTGCGGTTTAATGATGAAATGACAAAGTAAGAAATTCATTCATACCAACCTAGAACTTCAAATTATAATTTTAACGATGAAATACAAATTCAGATCCAGAATCAAGATCTCTGCACCTTACCTCATGAAAGCATATTATATCTAGAGAGAGATCTTCAAATGACGCTCCCAGAAGCTGGACCTCCTGCGATGATACAATTGACAAAGAATGCTTTTGCCTTTTTGTTTGAAGAGATACGATATCTAATCAATGGACAAATAATCGAATCCTGGTATAACAACTACAATGAAAGGCTACTACTGTAGCTATGATTATTTGCAATCGAAAGCCATGGAAAGTTCTGTGTGGTGTCCGCTCAAACCCCAAAGCTTAAATTTCATTACTGTTAAAAAGTTTTACATATGTCTACCTTTATAGAATCTCCTAGGCTTTTTTGAGATGTATAGAAAAATTATTGTATATGCACGACAAGAATTAATTTTACTTCGAAGTAGAACAGATTTGAACTTGTATCAGAACTTGTACCATAAAAAACTGCAGGTTTGAATTGAAGCGAGTTAAATGGAAAATGCCTCACATTAAACTAAAACAAAAAACTCAGCTCAAATTGTTGAAATCAATTCAAAACGATCCACCAATAGTACTTCCTTATTGCCAATGGCAACTTTCTGAACTTCGATCATTACGTTTAACGACCAAAGATATTTGGACTGTTAAAAGTTGTACAGGATTCGAGAGACCTAGATATGTGATGTTAGGCTTTCAGGAAAAAAGAAGAGATCGAGCCGAAAGAAATTCTACGAAATTTGATCATTGCAATATAAGAAATGTAAAGATTTATTTTAATTCTGAAAGTTATCCTTATGAAGATATATCGGATGAAAAATAAAAATTATACTAGAGTTTATGAAATGTACAAGAAAATAAATATGAACACCCGATATGTGGTCCTAGATATACAAGGATTTTTAGATCCAGAGTTTACCCCAAAAGAATTGTGTATGACACGCAGTATGGTATAGGACATTATTTAATTAAACCAAAACAACATTGAAGTTCAGTCCCAAGAAATTTCCAACGACAAGCGGTATACTTAGAAAATCATTATCATGGGCTTCGATATTCTGTTGGACTTATAACCCTCAATGACATGGGAAGAAGAGAAGCCACACAATTGACTGGGTGCTCAACAATATATTTAAAAGGACATCAAAAATATAATTTTGTGCAAAGGTTCATTGGGAAAAATGTAAACATCATCAATTTAGAAGAATTTCCAGAAACACTATTTGTTTTTTCGAAAATTCTATTGTGATAATTTATGGTGTAGTGTTCAAGAGAGCATCAATGCGTATATTTCCAACTGTTTGGAAGCCAAGTATATAGAATATTTACCTGATGGTTTATTAAAAAAACTTCCCTAAGAACATATTGTAATATTTTAGAATCAGTTGCCATCTACACTCAGAACTGATGTAAGTTTCATTGAAAACCTACTCTGCTTCAGACATTATAACCTATCGATGGAATAGCTAGCCTCTCAACGAAAACACTGTTGGAAGTGTCGAAAAAAAAGTGATGTTTTTTAAACCGGAACTGCCTAATTTTTGAGTGTGTGGAATAAACAAGAAAAGTTCCAACATATGGAACGTGCAGACCTCCAAAAAAGAATATCTTCTTGTGCTACCATACAAACATTTCCTATTGACATGAGCGAGAAAACAGTAGAGTATTGACGATCGGGGAAGGACTCGTTAACTCTAGCTAGGGACAGGCACCGTTTTAGTATGAGAATTCAACGCGTTGCCAAACTATTGGATCCTATCTTTACTTGTAATGGAAACACCTCTGATGACAGTCAACAAATAATAGACAAATAGTATAATTTACTTAGTATAATTAGCAGAACCGTTAAACGCTGTTTTACAGCAGTCTTAAAATAACAGTCCAAACACGCAAATGGCTTCTCCATTCAATGGTGAACCAATAAATAGCTTTTATATGCAGTCTTGTAATCGCATTCCACACACTCATGTGGATTTTCTCCTGATTGAATGTTTGTGAAGCATAAGAGACCTTTTATGTATAGTTTGGAAATCACGGTATAGTTTGGAACCCATGTCTAGTTTGGATCTATAACTATCTCTAGAATCTAAGTATAGTTTGGAAATCACACTCTGAACATTTATATCGTTTTTCTTCTAAATGAGTGCGTTTATGGAATAAAAGCCGTTTTTGAACGCTGTCTTATAATCACATTCATATGGTTTTTCTATTGAATTAATACGATTGTGCCAGTACAGTCAGCCCTTAAATGCAGTTTTGTAATCACAACTCGAGCACTCATATCGCTTTTCTCCTGACTGATTAAGTGTATGAGTTAACAGATTAGTCTTGTATGCTGTCTTATAATCACATTCCATGCAAACATAGGGTTTTTTCCTGAATGAACGCGTTGGTGATTTATCAAATTCTGTTTTTGTGCAGTTTTGTAATTACCTTCCAAACATATAAAAAAACAATATTTATAAAATACTCTACTAAACATAAATACCGTAAAAAATGGTTAACAATATTATCTTCATTTATATACTAGTTGATACAATTGTAAACTAATTTACCATGGTTCTAGCTTTACTTCATGAATTTTAATAACTTGATTGCTAATTAACACTTCATTTTCTAACATATCTGTTTTAAATTCACTGCAATGTTCAAACTTCAGCGGAGCGGTAACATGCGTTTCTTCTAGTAATACAAGTTCATTATGAACGCGATCTCTTAAATGCATGCGTTTGTGTCTGGTCAGAGTACTCTTTTGTGCAGCTTTATAATCACATTCCGTGCATTGGAAAGGCTTCTCGCCCGTATGTGTAAGTTTATGAGTTACCAGACTGCTCTTTCGTACAGTTCTATAGCCACACTCCGAACATTTATACAGCTTCTCCTTTGAATGAATTAATTTATGTGTTGCTAGAAGAGTACTACTTATCGCCTTATAATCACAATCTGAGCATGCATATGGCTTCTCTGTTGAATGCGTTCGCTGGTGAATTAGCAGTTTATGTTTATAGGGAGACTTGAAATCACATTTTGAACAATTATGTTTAGGCCTTTCTTCCAAATGAGTAAGTTTGTGAATTTTTAGACTTTGCTTTCGTGCAGTTTTGAAATTACACATCGAACATTCGTACGGCTTTTCTCCTGAATGAACAATTTTATGCATTATCAGACACTGTTTCGTCTTGGTCTTATAATTACACTCTTTACACTCGTAAATGTTTTCTTCGAAATGAGTGCGTGTGTGAGTTATTAGATTGGTCTTATGCATCGTTTTATAATTACAATGAATACATTCGTAAGGTTCTCTACCTGAATGAACGACTTGATGAGCCGTTAAACACTGTTTTACAGCAGTCTTAAAATCACAGTCCGAACACGCAAATGGCTTCTCCATTGAATGAATTCGGTTGTGAATCAATAAATAGCTTCTATATGCAGTCTTGTAATCGCAGTCCGAACACTCATGTGGCTTTTCTCCTGAATGAATACGTTTGTGAAGCATCAGAGACCTTTTATGTACAGTTTGGAAATCACACTCTGAACATTTATATTGTTTTTCTTCTAAATGAGTGCGTTTATGGAATAAAATCCGGGTTTTGAAAGCTGTCTTGTAATCACAGTCAGAACATTTATATGGTTTTTCTGTTGAATGAATACGACTATGCCAGTACAGTCTGCCCTTAAATGTAGTTTTGTAATCACAATTTGAGCACTCATATCGCTTTTCTCCTGAATGAATAAGTGTATGTGTAAACAGATTAGTCTTGTATGCAGTCTTATAATCGCATTCTGAACAAACATACGGTTTGTTTCCTGAATGAACGCGTTGATGATTTATCAGATTCTGTTTTTGTGCAGTTTTGTAATTACATTCCAAACATATGAATGGCTTTTCCTTAGAATGGACAAGTTTGTGCTTTGCGAACAAGATTTTCTTTCTAGTCACGTAAGCACATTCTGGGCATTTAAGTAACTTCTGTGTAGAATTAAAATGTTCGGTATTTGCATTTTTCTGTTTCCAAATCGTCTTACTGAGATCTCCAATTGAATTGTTTAGTGTATTATTCATAAAATCTTTCTTACAGTCATTTCTGCTTATGACTAGTTTCTCCACAATGTGATTGTGTTCATCATTTATTAATTCTTGTGCGCGTGTAGGCTTAAATTCTTTATTGAATCCAAACTGTGAATTGTTTGTAGACGCTATCGAGAGAGTTTCTGTTTTTCCTTCAGCTGGAACACATTCTATGTCTTTCAAATGGATGATCATAGATTGGAGGAAGTTCATAGATTGGTCTTTGAGCTTAACCTCAACCATATAGTTTTGTGAGTTATTTATTTCATACATTTCGTTTTCCGTAAATTCGTGTTTAACTTTATCTGATGCATGTAACTCATCACTAGAAGAATGTATTTCTTCCTTTATTTTCACACCTTCCTCCATTTTATTATTTATTGTAAACCAAATAATTTTCTGTGAATATTTTTATAGGTAAACCTTTCTTACTTGAATAATTCTATCACCTGTAGCCGGTTGGAAGGACGCCAGATAAGATTGTCCGCAAACAAAGTCATTGTGCGCAATAGGTTAGTGCGCATTCGGTCTCCATAAAATTAGAACTAGTTCTAATTTTCTGTTCACCAATTGTAATTTGTAACCAAATTTTTTTTAAATTTTTATTTATTTATTTACACACTTCAAAATACATTACATACATGATAATACAAATTATTGATTACTTAATTGATTAAAGTATTGAGTATTGCCAAAGAAGTAAAACTTGTATTTGACAGTTTAGTTATATTGTATGTAATAGTGTGCAGAGAGAAAGAAAATTAGTTTAAATTGAAGTGAAAAGGAAAGCAATGAAATATGAAAAGAAAAACATAGCAATATAAAAGAAATAATAGTAAAATACATGTTGATCATTAAGTTATTCACATTGTGAAGTTTGAAAAGAATGAAATATGAAATATAAAAATAATAGTATAGTAAAATATATGTTGTTGGTTAGGTTTTTTTTTACATTTTCCCATGTGAACAGGTGAGAGCGTAATTCCTTAGATTATAAATGTAGAAGACTTATTAAGTTATCGTTCTGATATCCATTTTCTGAGTTGTGCTTTTAATATATATTTGGAGCAGTTGTTATGTCTGATTTCCGGGAGCATAAGGTTGTATATTTTGGAAAGTGATGTAGGAAAGTAGACTATAAAGCGAATGCTATAGCGTATATCTTATCTGTAAGCTAACAGCTTACCAAAATTATAAAAATATTCCACTCAATACCAGTTCCAGGCTGAAGAGGATGATAAATCCTAACGCCTCCTTCAAATAAACTCTACAATCTCCCAACAATATACAATCCCATCAGGGAGTGGTTGTTTAGTTAGGGTAAAAATCCCAAACTGTCGGATGCACGGGCACCAGGCGCCTTTTGAAGGTTTCTCCACTTCCTACGTAAAACAAAAACAAAAAAAAGATAATTGATTTTTTGTTTTCTATATATATATTTTTGTTTCCCTCTTGTGCCATAACTATTCTGTTGTCCTCTTCTTTCTTTGTTCAAGTAACTTGGTATCTGTCCAGTATCTATTTTTTTATTAATGTTAGCGCTACTAATTTGATCTGTTCGTTCACATATAGTCAATCCAACGCATCTATCATCTCCTTTATTCTTGTGTATTTACTACATCCTAATATGATTCTCATTATTCTGTTTTGTATCACTTGTAATCTTCTAATGTATTCTTTAGTCATGTTGAGACTTGCTCAGTAATCGAAGTGCGGTTTTATGGCGGTATTATAAATTGTCATCTTTGTAAACATAGTTAAATTCTCTTGTATCCGGCATAAGAAGCCTACTTTCTTACTAACTTTTTTAATAACGTATTCTGCATGTTTGTCTAGCTTTATTTTGTTGTCTATTATCAATCCTAAATATTTTATTTCTTTCACTCTGTCTAGCTTATTGTTATTTATTTTTATTTCTATTTGATTTTTGTATTGCTCTTTGTATTTTGATGTTATTGCCATATATTTTGTTTTATTACTATTAATTTTTAGTTTATTTTTGCATATATATTCATGTATCTTATTTAATACTACTTCAGCCTTTATGTTAATTTCTTCTACTGTATCTGCTTTAATGTATAGAAGCGTATCGTCTGTGAACATATGTATATTACAATCTTCTTTAACTACCTCCGTTATGTCATTTATGTAACATATGAATAGGAGTGGTCCCAGGATACTGCCTTGGGGTACTCCAATGCACCATTCCCTTTCACTTGATATTTTGCTGTTGGATCTAGTTTTCACCTTCCTCTCCGTAAGATAATTTCTGAGCTATTCGACTGCTTTTTCAGAAAGCCCAATATTTTCTCCATTTTTATTAACAACTTATCTCTACTTATTGTTTCGAAGGCTCTTTCTAAATCAAGGAATATGGCTAGCGTAATTTTATTGTACTCTACGTTTAGTTTCCACTCATCTATTATGTGCTGAATTGCCGTTTCACATGAGTGTTGCTTTCTAAATCCTGACTGATATTTATTTATGTTATTATGTTGTATATGCTGTGATATTTGTTTGTGCACTTCTATGTTTTCTATTATTATATCTAGTGTTGGAAGCATATTTATTGGACTATAGTCTTCTCCATTTTTGGTTTTAATAATTTTTTGTATTGGAATTATTGTCGAACATTTCATATACATTGGGACCACTCCAGTTTCCAGGCTCGTATTGATCAAGTATAACAGTGGATATCCTATGATGTCAAAACAATTTTTTATGAGCTTTATATTTATCTTGTCTATACTGCTATTTTCTTTAAGATTGTCAACTATTTAGTTTAATTCCTTTATATTTATTTTTTTAAACGGATTTATTTTATTGAACAATTTCATGTTCTTCATGTTTTTGAATATTATTTTCACATTTATTATCAATTGTTTTTTCTATTTCTTCTATGGTATTTATGAAGAAATCATTACATGCATTGCACATATTACCTTTCCTTCTTTCAATACTCTCCTTGAACTTCACCTTATCGATTACTCCAGTTTTATTACTACTCTTATTTATAATATCTTTTAATGTAATGCACATATCTTTTGGTTTGTTTTTATTTCCATCAATTTTTCTTTGATAATATTTTTTGCGTTCATTCCTTACTATTATTTTAGCTTTATTTCTGAGTTTTTTGTATCTATCCCATCCATTTACATTTCTTGATTGTCTAAATGCTTTATATGCTCTGTAAAGTTAGTCCCATGTCTCTAACTTTTATAGAACACGAAGTTGCCGCGTTTAAAGTGTAACAAACGTTTCGATATATCTCAGACACTGTAAAAGATAAGACACTCAAATAAACTTCATTGTATGGGTTGCCTAAATCTCCTTCAATTTTGTTTGAAATATTTTTTCTAACATCACAATTTAACATATATACAGTGTTTTTTGTTTTGCAAACTTTGCGGCCCATTTTCTCGATAACCGCTTCCCATGTTTTGTTTAATTTCTCGTGTTGAAACCGCTCTTATATTTAAGTGCGTTTAAGAAAAATGGACACGAAATTTTCGGAGTATTTTGATTTAAATATCTCTGAAAAATTGTAATTTGAGGAACATATGTAAAACCAAGAGAACTGACAGATTACCAGAGATGACAAAATATTAAATCCAAAATCATGCTAAGTACATTTTCTACTATGGTTACACCTATGGGTTTCTGTGCTAATCCATTATTACTCTAAACAACTATATGTGAAAAGGCCGCCTTTACTAAAAATCCAAGCAAAACGCTATTTAGGTTGAGAAACAAGTTTTAAACTTTTATAAGGGTGCTTTCTTTATAAAAATGTCTTAGTCTGCTAAAACAACAGGTGAATTTTTTTAAATTACTCTATCGAAAAGTTGAAACCTATATAGAAATGAAACTTCGCTGTGAAACCTATATAGAAATGAAACTTCGCGGTGACGTAACACAATAAAAGGCCTTTAAGCTCTTGATAGGCCTAAGAGTTGGAATGGTTAAATTTACTAAGTCAATTTTCATTTGATTTCAGCTAAATCCGTATAAGGTCTAATTTCGGCTATTCCCTAAAGCATAAAATATTTTAAAAATTGGTCACTTTGATTAATATTCAAGCAAGTATAATGGGTTCACAATACTAAATAAGGTAAGACATCATTTTGAAATTTAAAAAAATAATAATGTCTAGTCTTGAAACCTGAGTGTAACACTTTTAAAGTGAGAAAAAGCACAACTATTCATGATATTGAGACAAATAAGCACGCATTTATTTAACTATATTATAATGGTGCAAAAAATATATCAATAGCTTTACATATATCTAAGAATAAGACTATTTCGATATAAATAAAAAGGAAATATTTATTTCTAGAATCTGTAGTCTACACAGATTTACATCAACTAGTTCTATGGCTCTAAATATTTTAATATCGTTACAAATTAGTATTTCACGGTACAGAAAATCATGGATTAGTTAGAAACTAAATATACAAAACACGAACTATCCGTAATGCCACTATCAAAAATACTATATACTAATATATTTTTGATGATTTATTAAAATTAAGTTGTTGAAGGTCAAAGCAAAAGATTAATATTATTGATGGCGTTAAGCTAAATCTAAACATATGCGATAATTACAATTTTAACCCTAAGAGATCAAATTAACTTCCTACAACATTTATAATCAATAAATTAAGTATATGTAACATTATGCTAGTTTTACTTTTTCTAAATCTTCTGACACAATCTTATTCTGAGAAACACAATTGATTTTGTTATCTACGTTGTGTACCATTTAAACCCGACTTCTAGCTTCTATTGATTTAGCTTTGGAATGTATTCGTTTATGACGCAAAAAGTATGCCTTACTTGCACTCTGGAAACTACATGTTTCACACAAAAAGATTTCTTCCGGAATGAACTATTTGGTGTCGCATCAAAGTGCTTCTTTGACGACTTTTAAAGTGATATTCCGAACATTCGAAAGGTTTATCTCCGTAATGAAGTCGTTCGCGACCAGTTAGAAGATTTTTACGTAAAATCTTAAAATCATACTGACCAGACTTATACTCAATCCCTGTATGAATACGTGTATGATTTCTTAAATCGCGAATGGAGGGAGTCTTGTAATCACATATCGAACATTGAAATTGCTTTACTCTGGAATGAATACGCCTATGTGAATTTAACGTGCTCTTATTTGTACTTCTATAGTCACATTCCGAACATTTGAAAGGCTTCTCTCCAGAATGCATTCGCTTATGAGTTACTAAATTAATCTTTTGTGTAGCTTTATAATCACATTCTGAACACGCGAAAGGTTTTAGTCTCAAATGTACGCGTTGGTGAGCGACCAAATTTGTTCTGTACGAAGTTTTATAATTGCATTCTGTACATTGGAAACGATTTTTTTCGGAGTGAAATTGTTTATATACCATTAGACTGTAATTATCATTTAGAAAATCTAAACCAAAATCTTTTGTATCTAATATTTTGATGTTAACTTCAATAGGAAAGTTTTCAAAATTTATGGCATCGTCTCTTTCTTCCGCCATTTTGTTATGTAAATTAATGGTTTATGATAGATTATCATGTATATTACTATTTGGGCGCCATCTGTGATTATGATCTAATATTATAATCAGATATTTTTTTCTAATACTAATTTCTGTATATTTTCTGATGATCAAGCGACCATTTAATGTGATATGATATATATTTTATAACGACCATTCAATTTGATATCATTTACAGGAAATTCACTGTTCCAAATTAAAAATTCATTATAATTTGCCATTTCGGTCCATTCTTCAATACTTAGAATATACGAATATGGAACAAGACCAATAATGTATAAAGATTTGGTGATAGAGCATATGTGTTGAAGATAATTCTACTTTGAAAAAAGTGACTGTAAGCGTTAAGCTAAAAGAAACTTGAAGTGTACAGCGATAAGTATAGAAATTTATTAGCAAATGGAGTCTCATTCGGTAAAACCTACAGTTGAAGAGGCTCACTGATGTAAGCATAAACCAAAAATTTCATGTCTTGGATGAGCATAACGAAGTAAGCCAACGAATTATCGACTGTAAATTGGTTATTGTCGAAAATAAAGTTCAGGGAAGTATGATTGGGCTCAAGAGGAACTTAGCAGGATAACAGTAACTTAACAGGAGGAACTTAAGAGGATGATTTTATTATTTATAAAATCTGGTAGAATATCTGGTTGTTTATTTAACAACCAGAAAAGTATAATCTTGTTCCATTGGAAATGGTGATCCTTGATGACTAGTATCAGTGTATTGATTTTGATTTTACGACTCCACAGGAACACATATTTAAAACACACCACAATAAGCATATTAATATAAAATGGTTAACGAAAACGAAAGACTGATCCAGTGTAGTGTAGAGTTGCTGTGTAGTGAGCTGGTAAAATTAAAAAAATCCGACTTAATCGATGTGTTAGTTGGTCTAACTGTTAATCGAAAAGTGTCATCACATATAACAAACGCGGAAGTAATTAAAATGTTAAACAATATTTGTGAAAACAGTGTTTCATTTGATAAAGTGATCGGTGGAAAAAGTGAAGAGAGAATTACACCATGTTCTACTTGCATTGAAAGCAATGCAAACTTAAATCTTCTTCAGATTAATCATCTCACGACACAAGTTACTACTCTAACTAAATTTAATATGCATTTGGAATTTAGAATTAACGATCAAAACGAAATAATTAGAATTTTGAAAGAAAAATGTAATTGTTCATCAAAACAACACAATCAACAGATAAATGTTCCAAATAGACACGACGCACCATCTGTTGAGCGAAAACAGTCACACAACGAAACCTTGTCTAGCTCAGTCAAGAAATCTGCAAATGCTAAACCGACAGTTACGCCTGATAATCACATTCGCATGAATGAAGAAATACGACCTCGACATACAGTAAATTCTAACAAAAATTGTAGCAAAAACAACTATGATAATGTTATAGCAGATATGAATACAAGCAATTCGGATGAAGATTTAGTTTCAAGCATAGATGTAGCAAGAGCTGTCGAACTAGCTAAAGAAAAAACATTAGAACCGACTAAATTTATATCTGAATCTGGAAAAAATTCGAAACATCGTATGATTATAGGTAGCAACGATACAGTTAGAGAAAACGTATATATTTCGTCAGTACCACGTCACGAATATTTACACGTTTCTCAAGTCGACCCAGAGACCACAGATATAAACTTACAAATTTTTTTAAAAGCTTCAGCACCCAACATTAATTTCATATTTGTGGAACGAAAAATAATTAACTTTCACGCTTCATTTAAGGTAGCCTATCCACTCGATTGCTCAAGCGAGGTGTTTGACCCAAATATCTGGCCATCTGGAATAGTTGTGAGAAATTTCACGTCTCAAAACTGGAGTAAAGATTTTTAAAGCCACTATCGAAAAAAAAAATACCGAATAACATTTCTAGACAACAATCCTTTCTATATTTTCCACACCAACATACAGGGTCTTGTAAGAAAATTTAATTTATTGCAAACATATTTTCAACATCAAAATGAACAACTCACCGTTTTATCTATTACGGAACATTGGGAACATTGGGTTATCTATTACGGAGCGTTTTATCTATTACGGAAAAATGAACAACCCGCGTCACTCAAACCTCTACTACGACTATAAGTAATTACATCCTGGCGTCAAGTTTCAGCAGAAATCAACATATAGACGGCGGGTCTGGAATATATATCAAATCAGATTCTGGGTTCAACATCAAAGAACTAACTTTTCTCACACAACTTAGTATTGAACAAACTTGTGAAATCAGTGCGGTATCTCTATCAGATAAAGTGTGCATTGTCTGTGTGTATCGCTCGCCCACGAGTAATTTTGATAATTTTCTTAATATTTTAATATAAATTTTTAACTACTATAACTAACTGCGAACAATTCTTCTTGGTAGGCGATATAAATGTTGATGGCCTTAAAGCCACAAGTATTTGTAAAATGTTATAAGTCCTTTTTGATCCGAGAGAGTTTTTACTCTCTAAGTGAGTTTCTTGAAAACAGTAATTACGACAATAATTAATTAACTCCATTTATGCTTCAATATGCTGAGATCGCACTTTACAACATGTTTTTCATGTTTAATTGGTTTGTCATATTATAATTATGTGTATGTATAATTTTTGTAATTTTTTGCCATCTATAACAAGTAGCTATATTTACTAGATGTAAGCATATTATTGTTTTATTTTTTAACTTTTATATATTTGACATATCGATTTATCTTGTAATTTCGGTGAATATACTATCTAACTATCTATCTATTGATGATTTATGTTACAAATCTACGGACGAAAAAGTTTCGTCTTCCAAGAATACGTTGAAAGTAAGTACACATTCGCATGCAATAAAAACTCATTGCAATGTTCCTATTGCGACTATAAATGTTATAAATTGAGAAAGTACAGGTAAATAGTTAAAGTGGACTAAACTGGTTTCAATTAATCGCTCTAATTTAATGTCAAATATCAACAGAGTTAACCAGCAAAAAGAGTAAATTCAAAAGGTGTTTATAGTCCACCGCTCTCCAGTCGCAATACTCTACATATACAATTCTAATTACAAGAATGCAACCAAACAGAATTTGGTAGGACAGACAGGTACGCATATAGGTAAATTAAAGTGTTCCGTTTGTGATTACAAATGTGCACAAAAGAGTGTCTTGATAGTGTACGAACGTACGCATATTGGAGAAAAGCCATTTCAGTGTTTTGATTATGAGTACAAGTCTGCAAGCAGATGTGCATTAGTACTTCATATCCGTATGCATACATGTGTAAAACTGTTTAAATGTTCTATCTGTGACTTTTTATCTGCAGGGAAAGGTAACTTTATGGAAGATATACGAAAGCACACGAGTAAAAAAACCATTTCAATGTTTTGATTGTAATTACAAGAATGCATTAGTACTACACATCTGTATGGATACGAATGAAAAATGGTTTAAATGTTCTTTTTGTAACTTTAAATCTGCGCATAAATTTGGTTTTGTGCAACATATGCGAACGCACACGGGTGTAAAAACCATTTCAGTGTACTATTTGTCACTACAAGTCTATAAAGACTCACTTGAAACAACACATGAATACGCATATAGATGAATCAAACTGTTCTCTTTGCGACTATAAATGCGATCAAAAGAGTACCTTGACGGTACACAAACGTACGCATATGAGTGAAAATCCATTTCGGTGTTTTCATTGTGACTACAAGTCTGTAAGTAGGAGTGAATTAGTACGACATCTTTATATGTATACGGGTGCAAAACTATTTAAATGTTCTGTTTGTGGCTTTAGAACGTGAAAAATCAATTCAGGAAACATATACGAACGCATACAGGCGAAAACCCTTTCAGTGCACTCTTTGTGACTACAAGTCTACATAGAAGACTAATTACTCATAAGGGTGAAGTACAGTGTTCCATTTGTGACTACAGTTGTTCCCAAAAGAGTATCTTAACCGTACCCAAATGGATCCAAAGTCATTTAAGAGTTTGGAGTGTAACTACAAACTAGTAAGTGGCAGTGCATTAGTACAACACATTCATCTGGATACGCGTGAGTTAAAGTGTTCCATTTCTGATTACAAATGCGCACAAAATAGTATCTTAACCGTACACGAACGTATGCATACGGCTGAAAAGCCATTTTAGTGTTTTGATTGCGACTATAAGTTTGCAAACAGGAGAGTACAAGTACTACACAGGCGTAGGCATACGGGTGAAAACCCTTATACATATTCTAAAAACACTTCACGGATCATATACGACCACACGGATGAAAAACAATTTCAGTACTTATGAATTCAAATGTGCACAGACTTATTTGAAGACGCATATCTGCACTCATTCGGGTGAAAAGTGTTTTGAATGAACTACATCGTGTAATACTAAATGTATCGAAGCAGACGTTGAAAGTGCGCATTTGGGTGAAACCCCAATTTAGTGCTCTGATTATAACTACATACTATTGTACAAGAAGGGATTCATCGTATTACACAACCTTCAATCTTCGGGTGAAAACACGTTTAGATGTTCTGTTTACTTTATAACTACATCTGCACGGAGAAATAATTTTACGATACATAAACAAAACCGTACATCTGAACACGCCTTTCAAGATTGGAATTGTGATTATAAGTCTACAGTCACCAATGTGTGTCATATGCAACGAATGCATTTTAACGATGGCTTTTTTTAGCAGTTGCTCAATACAGGTACTTAAGTATTGGAATATCTATTAGCGTAACAATATGAATATCTATTGAACGTATTAGAAAAGATATAAATTATTTAGCACGATGTCCTAATATTAAATATTTAACATGTCCATATTCGCAAATTTGATTATAAACAAAAGTTTGTAGTTATACAAAGGTTAAGCGGTAGAGCAGTTTCATACTGAAGTTCCCCTTAGTGTTTTCTCAATTTAAGTATTATAATATTTTATATTCTATATTTATGTTATATACTACAATATCGCTGTCATGTAATTCATATTTGTTATTCATTTTACTGTATTTTATTTGAGGAAATAAAGACATTAGTATTAAACTCAACCAGCGCATTTTTAAAACTCGCGTGCGCTGGCAATATAAAAAATTTGCCGACGTCGTAGCGATGTGGTTAAGAGGAATGCGACCGTCTTGAACGAAAATATCGTTTTTTTTTGTAAATCGCTCGAAGTTCTACCGCTTTTCCTACTTAATACTTTTGATTGAAATTTTTTCTGGATTATTATACTTGTATGTACTACAAAGTGGAGTAGTCTTATAAAAGGAAATCAATTACTTTCTTCAGAAAAAATATTTTAAGAGGGGT
>WYDF02015113.1:0-13455 GCA_009867245.2 Adranes taylori
TGCCCAGCCAAGTCCAATTCTTCTTCTCACTTCAGCAGTTTGGTTTGACAGACCTAATTTTATACAGTGACCAAGGTGACCATGGTCTTTAAACTTTGAAATATGTATATTCCAAGGGAACACAAGTGCATGACTATAAGTTTAGGATGTTTCGGACTAAAAAGGTAAATTTACCGTGAGAAGTTATGTCGTCAGGAAAAATGTGAAGAAATAACTTGGGCTACGTCCAGTTGTTAGAGCAGATAGAAAACTACTTTTTAAACGGAATTCAATAAGTCAGAGTGGGGTGGGGCGATCTATAGTACGCCAGGTACCTCGAGTGATGGTAGCACAATCGATTTATTTATAATCTTACCAAGCTTTTTCTCATTACGTTCAGATTTTTCTTACAGTTCAGTACTAAAAGTTTAGTTATAGTACGCGTAATTTTATCGTTCATTTTTATTGTGAAAAATGTGATTGAAATACAAAATGTAAGTTGAAGTTCTATAACTAGGTACTTGATTAACAACTCGAACAGCTCTCAGTGTTCTGATTTGATTTAAATAAACAACTATGTTTTGAATATGAATAAACAATTATTATATTTACTTTGAACAGTTAAATTTATTTTGTTTTTGACACATAAATTGTAACTAATATAGCAATTCGTCAATTGACATTACGCTAACTAAATATGAATTTTATTGAGAGATCATAACTTTTATCGCTATTTTCAATGGTTTCTGAGTGGATGTTCTGAGTGGATGTTTGTCTCGATGGAAATCATCTTTTAATTAATATGTTTTATTTCTATTCTAATTTATTAATCTTATTTAATTGATTGCGAATGTAAAGATAAATTTTTTAATGTAAAATAAAATGGTTTAAAATCTTGTGGTGTTTTATTATATTTGTTCTTAATTTATTTACTTCACGAACCATACTTTCTTATGCAAGGTAGATTCTTTGCCTGATTCAAGCAAGGGGTCTGATAATTACTATTTAACATTTCTAATTCTGATGTTATTGTCTATTCAAAACCCCTAAACAGATTTTTTTATAGTCAGAGCACGCCGTAACTTAACTTTTGCTCTTTCTATCCCAGAAAGATTGAATGGGCTTAAACTGGTGAATTTATTTATCTGGTTCGGGTTCACGCAATCACAAGTCACAAAATAAACTTGACAATACCATACAAAATAACTAACGGACATCTTTGGGAGGATCTTTGACATCATAGCATCTCGTCAACTAGTCCATGGTGTCAACACTGTCAATCCTACCTTTAAACTTATATAATGCTGTATCACTTGAGGCTTCTTCCTGTCACTCTTACGGTTGTAAAATTGGGGCCTGCTGTCTATTTTTACAAACCATTCCAAGTGTTAAATTCTTGGTGAACAAATATTGCCTCTACCTATATTAATCCCAATCTGCATCATATAGATTGATGGAAAAAAATATCGCAGGTTATATTTTGAGCACTGCCTTCTAAATTTTGAATTAGGTTTTCATAACATTCTCTGTTTGGTACACTCCCTCCCCGTTTTTAATTTTCTTTCTCGCTCTGTGTATACAAAAATATTCCATATATAATATGAATGAATATCGCAAAGAGGCCAAAACTGCATTCAACGAAGATGTCATTTTTGCGATATATACTGATGAACAAGTACCAGGTCTCAGAATACCATACTACAAATTGCTCGTATATAGTGTCACACCAACCAAGAGAATATGTGACATCTGATATAAATTTCACATAACACTTGTGTTTTGGGTACTATTTGTAAGCAAAACGTTGTCTTGTTGAGCAATATTAACCAATCTCAAAACTCACATATATAACGATAAGAAAGTATTGTGAAATTTGTTTTTTAAGTTCCTTTGCATTTTTCTGCACCAAGAATGTACATTCCGATAAATTATGCAATCGAAATGCATTCCGAGAAGTACATTTCAATTAATTTACTTACAAACGTTTTTGCTTTTACAAGTTCCGATCTGCTTTCCTCATGTACAGTCACGTTAAAAATTATTAATGTTTATGTCCCGCCGATGGGCTCCAATTGTCAAGTAGGCAATCGATTCCTTTGTATGCGTATCTTTGCTCATCGCATAGGACAAATGTTATTGAATGGGTTCTACTGGCCCCTTATCTTATAATTTCTGGATTCGCCAATGTAATTATTTTACAACACGAGCACTGGCATTAGTCTAGTACACCAGGATTATCCTAGTACACGAAGTGCACACAGATCTACATTTGTTTTTGGTGCCTAGGATTTTAGAGCTGATTCTAACTTCATTTTAAACAGTTCTAAATCACATATAGAAGGATTGGTTCCTGTATGTTTGTCCTACTGCCCACCAGCTGGAGTAAGCACTCGGTAACTTAAATGATCTTCAACACTTTCAACTAGAATTGGAGTAAGTTTGTGAGTTCTCGGCGTGAGGGGTAAATCGAAGTTAGCGTACGTACGTAAAACGTACGTACTGTGCTGTAGATTGTTGTATTGTGTTGTTGAGAAGAAATAAAATATGTTCAACTAGAACAAGTTATGTAAATTATCCTAATGTGTTTTGCTACATATGCGGAGACTACAAAAGAAAAGAGAAAAGCTGTTGTAAAGAGAGCTCATCTTGGATACTTTGGTAAGATAAATTTTGGATACCACATTAGGCCTGTAAAATTTGTACAGAACAATTACGACAGTGGACTACCGGGAAAATAAAAAGTCTTAAATTGTTCGTACCAATGGTTTGAAGATAAACCAAAAACTACTGTGATGACTTATTTCTGCCTACTAAATATTACTGGAATCAATCGAAACACCAGCTACCAGAGCACTGTGATGACTTATTTCTGCCTAGTAAATATTACTGGAATCAATTGAAACACCAGCTACCAGTGCACGGTGAGAACGAGTGTTGTTCCTTTGATACCCTTCTGATACTAATAAAGATGACAATTATTATACGGGGATGTCGTCAACTCCTCAACTTTGTAAGCATAATGAGTTAAATTACCTCACATGGAATCTCAACCTCTCAAAAGAAGATTCTGAGTTACTGGCTTCTAGGTTTAACGACAAAAATTTATTGGAACAAGGAACCCAAATTAGCTTTTACCGTACAAGAGAAAAACGTTTGTTACCCTTCTCAAGCAGACAATAAAAAATTGGTCTACCTGAATATTTTTCAGATGACGACTCAAAACGAAGTTTGAAATGTCTCCTTCTACACAATAGGAACAAATATTGCTCAATACAAATTGCTCACTGAACGAAAATGAAAGAGGAATATAACACCATAGCTTTGGTTTTGGAGAAGATAAAGTATCACGAACATCAATGGGTGATTTGTGTGGAATTAAAAATGTTAAACTTTCTTCTTGGACAGCATAATGGCTACACCAAATATCATTGCTTCTTGTGCCTCTGGGATAGCAGAGGCAAAAAGCATCACGTTGTTAGAAAAGCGTAGCGTATGAGAGATACCATGGAGTCTGCCGGAAAATAGTCTTATTAACGACCCTTTAGGTGAACTAGACAAAATCATATTTCCTCCACTGCATATCTGGTAAAGGCACTTGATTACAACGGATCATGCTTTGCCTCAGTGAAGTACGGAAGAAATTAAAGCGGGAATTAAAGTAACTTATTAAGGATCCTGCCTTTGTAAACTCAATGAATGAGGCTGATACTTCAAAAGCCTCGACTTTATTTGTTCAGTTATTGGAACTGTTAAACGACATGCTTAACAGTTACAAATCCCTTAGGTATAACATGAGTATTAATGTGCACTATTTTCACAGTCACTTCGACAGTTTTCCTGAAATTGTAAGAGGTACCAGTGAGGAACAAGTTGGCAGATTCATACATTCAAATTTGTTTCATCGATAACTTTTCCTCTACAATACAATACAATACTTTTTCCTCTACTTTTGTATATAATAATATACTTATAATATTATAATAAATATGCCGTGTTCAGTTTTATTCCAATGTTATTATTATGGCAGCAATGCAAAAATTATAAATAAAAGTACGACGTAGGCCCATAAGAATAGCTGAACCCTTTCAATATTTGTCTTATTTGGTGACTAAGCGTACGCATACATAAAGGCTGATAATATACAGATGCTTGCTGATCATCGGCGGGAAAAATCAGTAATGTTACACGAGGATGTACATGTAGAAAGCTGCATTGGGATTCAGACTTTTGATTGATAATCGATTGTCATTCTCATGTGAAAATCAAAATCTGATTCACACTTTCTAACGAGAATGAATAACGGTAATGTCCGTTATATTTATTTTTTCTCTAGTTGGTAGTTTAATGACAATATCTAACAAATTAGCTAACTTCAGCGTCAATCCAACTCAGTTAAATTTGTGATTATCAAATTTAATGTTTTATTTAATTATTTTTCATTAAATATTTATATTTGTTTAAAATGACCGTAGTATCAGCATACATGCTTCTAAATGAAATCGAGGAGGAAGGGAGAGATAATTTGCGATTCATTCGCAGAGAAATAACTGATGCAATTGAACCTGTTTGGGTTCCCGGAAAAAGATTTATGAAATTCTATCGTCTTTCAAAACATGCAGCAGGATATTAATAATGAAAATTGCAAACTGGCATTATAATCGACAACGGCACGCAATTCCATTGCAAATAAAACTTTTATGCTATTTGAGATATTTTTCTACAGGTTCTTATCAAAGCACATTAGGGAAAGTAATGTAGAAATTGTTACAACAATCTTTACAATCTGAACAATCTTTATATTGATACTTACTATTTTTAGAACTTCAACTACGGATTAATTCAATCTTCTTTGTCTTAGAGTTATTTGTGACATCACTACAATGTTAGAAGAAGTGATTTGTCCTGAATGGATTTTATTTCAATCACAGGAAGATAGAGTGCATAATTCTAACTGGTTTTCCAGGATGTATAGGAGCCACTGATTGCACATATGTAGCATTGAAGCCAAATAAAAATGAACATGTATATATCAATAGTTATCATTAAAAAAATGTGTCGATTAGATGCGATTACTATTTGCGTATATTAAATATTAATGCAAATTACCCATACAGCACACATGACGCATTTATTTGGCGTAATTCAAATATCAAAGAGTATTTGGAACAAAGATTTGCTGCGGGTGATAATGATTGATTAATTGGTAATAGCGCATGTCCAATACAAACTTTTTTAATGACACCTGTGGGCCTATATATTTGGAACTGTGCCTGTGCAAGGTACAACATAATCCATCACGAAGTTGTGTAGAAAGATGTATTGGAGTGTTGAAAAATTGATTTAAGCGTCTACTAAAAGAAAATATAGCACGTTATAACACACATTTTGTGGGTACTGTAGTAAATGTTTATTCTGCATCACACAACATTTGCGTCAATATAGACTAAAACAGCCCCAAGCTCAAAAGTTTTGGCCTTGGCATTTGGGCAATTTACCCAGCCTCTAGCAAAATCTAAATTGTCCTCCATATAGGACACCACTATTTCTCATAAATTCGAATTATTAGGTGCCATTTTAAGTTAAAAACTTTAAGTTGAAAATAGGCCCACAGTAAAACAATATAAGAACAAATAATTCCAGTTAATTAATTGACATATGAATGCCATTGCATTCAGAATTAAACAAGAAAATGGCTGTTAGAAAAAGATAGTTTGATATTCTGTAGACGTTTTAGGACCAATTATCATTCTGGATATTCACCTAAGACTGAATCTCTTAGCTATCGGTAATCGATTCTAAAATTGCCGCGTGAATCCCGCTGCTGTTTGGACCTTGTAAACAGCCGGGTCTTATAATTCATCCGAATACATTCCGAGATTTCTCGATTGCATAATGTATCGAAATGTACATTCTTGGTACAGAGAAAAGTTCCTTTAATACTTAAGCGATTAAGGTAGTTTAAAAAATCGCACGTCATAGCGCCGGAGCAATTTGACCTTCAAAAAAAGTGTACTGCTCTAAATATCTCGGTTCCTACGAAAACTGGGGAAATGAAACTTGGGGAACGTATGTAAGACCAAGGAGCCTCAATTCTTCCAACGGGGGCAAGTGAACACCCTGTAGATTTTCTTGTATGTTGGTAACCCTTCCGATTCGCTTTACTATGATACCACATATGTTGGGTCTTACTCTTATAGTTCCAAATATATAGGTCCGAATAAATTTAAAAATTCTTTATTTGTTATTACGGTAATAGATTATTCAATAACAATACGTAAGCACACACACACACATAACACATTGCATATGATTGACAATTGTTTTTGCTTTTAAAATGTATCTCACATCTTATTGGCCTATATTTTCCCACAGTCGTATGTCATATATTTTTAAATGAAACAAAACCGATTGGTTTTAATTCGTATTACGTTATATATATACCAGGGTCATTTGTTTTCGAGAGTTCATAAATTTCATTTGAAAAATAAAATATTTTCCAAAAAAGAAAAAAAGTAAATATATAAATCTAAATCTATATATATATATATATAAATCTATATATATATATATATATATATATATATAAAAGAGAATGTATGTATGGGCCTATGGGCTTCTAAACTGCTCAACCGATCTCGATCAAATTTTCAGGAAACCTTTAGCATAGCATATGGAGTGATCCTGTTTGGTGTAGATCGGGAATGCGGGAAAACGGAAATTTGGGAACACATATTGCAATTTTTAGACGACGTTGCATTCCAATACGCGCATGATGTTATATACGAAAAGCGGGAACACACAAACACGGAAACACTGGAACACGGGAATATGGGAACACATTCGTGAAATGTTGTTAGCCCATATTCTTCATAATGCCGGAACACTGGTATACGGGAATATGGGATTATGGGAATACGGAAACACGTATGCTTGAAATTTTGTTAGGCATATCGCCAGTCGCCGTAGGTAAATACTGGGAAAGTCTAGAGCGGCCGTAAGCCGCGGAAACGCGAACAGAGAAGCTATCCCCGCCGTAGGCAAGTACGGGAACCGGGGCAATAATGGGTAGGTGATTTTTAGGTCAAGCAAGTTTTATTTAATTTACCCTAAAGAATATTGTGCAAATTGAATGTACGAATTATAAGGTGGCAGTTAAAATTGAAAGGTTCAACTTTTGTTTTATGCCAGATATAACAAATTGTAGAATGTCCAGTATATGAAAGATGGGGAAACGAGCACGTCCGCGAATTTTTTTGACATCATGTCGTTTCGAAACAAATATACATAACAATGTTAAAATGTTATTTAACGTACAACCTGTTCTACAAACGAGTTTTGTCATTATTCAAAAATATAAACATGATTTTAATAATTACACATTCTAATTAAACATTTACAGCCTATTCTTAACTTTTGCATATAATTCTTGGAATAGCACAGGAATCGCTTTTATATTTTTATCATATAGTTTTGTAATTTTCTTTATCAGTCGTATGAATCGCTTCTTCACGTGACTGTCAACCATTTCCTTCTGACAGTTTTTACATTTCTTTTTTCGATATAATTTGTGCTGTAAGCTCGATAATTCTCTGACATAAGCTATAAAATCATCACGTTTATTTTCAATAGTATCGATTGCAATTTTCAGAATTTCCGCTAACCTATTGAAAGCTGCCAGTTTCCAAGTATCATCACGATTAGCACTAGAAAACATCGATTGAAATACGTCAGGAAAACTATTGATATTAGAACCATTAACTTTAGCGGTTAAAACATCTTTTATGATATTAGAACCAACATCTAAAGATGGCTGGAAAACATCAATTGTTGCCTTAAACATAAGTTTCGAAAATTTTAGTCTTTTTCTTTCAATTTCTTCATCTCCTGAATTTTTTCCTAGTACACCGACTGCAAGATGATCAAATTTACTACATATTGTTGTGAATAGTTTCATAATATCATTTGCTTCGTCTCTTAGAGTAAGAAGTGCGCTCATTACCTCAGGTAGACGAGACAACATAAGTTTTCCATGCATAGCCAAAAATTTTAAGGCTCTGGTTGGATCTAAATAAGTCTGTATAATTTTTACGCTTTTACTTTTAGTTACTTCACATGACCGCTGGAATTCCTTTAGAAAGACTACACTTTTTCTCCAATATTTGTTAGCTTTCTTTGTACCTATATAGGAAAATATATAATAATTAACATATAAAAATGGTACAAAGTATGATGGTTGTGACAAAAGGTATTCTAGTAATATTGTTATTTATGTAGCAGTAATACTCTACTTTGGTGATATGTATTTCCGCTTTCTTGTTTCCGTAAAAAAAGCGCTTGAAAAGACAAGGAACAGTTGCAAAATGGTTTAAGAATATACTTTACGAGGGCTGTGGCTTTTTAGTTTTCTAAGGGAAGAAGATGACACAAATATATGTTTAATATTAAAACAATTTAATATTCTTCGAAATATTCTGCTCTAGTCTAAATATATTTACATTGGAGGAAACATGTTTTTGATAACAATTTATTCCACTGTGCAGTCAATACCTTAGACCAGTAGTTCTTAACCTACTCAGATTCACGGATCACGTACAATTTATCCAGATTTCTGCGGAATACTTGTTTCAAATGAGTTTTGTTGAAGAGTTTAGTAGAGGAATTGCAACTTGTTTCTATTTATATATCTGCCGAATGACTTGGAAGTAATTATTTGATATATATAATACGGACTCAGAGTAATGACATTTTTTCACTCACCGTAGTAGTTCTAAGCTATTCAGCTCTGTATTTTCCTTGCCATTAGGTGAAAGAATTTGTTTAAATGATTTACTTGCTTTGCAATCAGGATTAGTACCATTCGCTGATACTTGCTTTATTGAATATTTTTCTTTTTGATATTATCCCTGTATAGGACGTGTGATTGTAGACGTATTGATTCCCTACAATTTTTTGATGATACAGAATTTTGCGTAGTTCGCTACTAGATTTCGGTTAAGGTCCAATTTGGTTTTGAGTTATTTTCAATCTTCAGATACACGAAAAACAAGTTTGTTTGTACGCAATAAGGTTTAGGAAAGCGTTTAACCAGACATCATGCTGGACTACATGCATCAAGTGCAAGAAGTACTTGAGGACTTACCTGAGCCATAGGCCGGGTCATACCCCTTAAACGCTTTCCTCGGCGACACTGCAAAGCCCTTGGTACCCGATTTTACCGCATTTCATCGGGGAAGTGGAGTGATCTTGTAGTCGCTTATGTCTAACATGATTTTTTCCTCAGTTTAATAACCGTTCGACATTCAGTTTTCATTAGCCGCACTGCTTCTGGTGCCTCTTACTGGGAGCTTGATAAGAGCATTGTATCCTTTTGTCTACCTTTCCTCTCTTTTTCTTTCATCACCTCTCTATTGCATGACTCTAAAGCATTCCAGGAATCTTTATCCCGTAGCATGATGTCGCCTAGCTTTTCGGGGCTATCTTCGCTATTTTCTCTACTACTCTGTCCGCCTTTTCAGGATACATTCCATCTCCGTTGACACTCAACGTCACCACTTTTACGCTTAATTCTTTTCTGCTGTGGGGTTCCTCCCTCTCTCTATATTTTTCTTATGCCTCGTAGCTTTCTAGAGCTGCTAGGTCCAGCGGCAGTTTCTCTACCAGCTTGAGACCATCAATCGTACTGTTACGGAAACCAAATTGGCGTTCGCTGAACAATTTTTGCTCGCTGATGTGTATTTCAAGTCTGTTCAGTATCACGCGCTGATACAGTTTGACAGCTGTACTGAGGAGGCATAGTGGTCTGAACATTGTCGGGTCAGTTTCATTCCCAGTGTTTTTCTTGATTAGTACAAGCTTCACTAGCTTCCGGCATAATTTTCATTTGCTGCTAGCATATTTTCATTGTAGGTCTTCATCAATATTTCCCGTCTTTACGTTACTAATAATTTGGATATTTATTATCTCAGGAATATTATCTACCTCCAGTGCTTTGCCACTTGCCATGGTTATTCCTGCTATTGTAATTTCTGCCACTTCAAATAGTGATATTGTTTCTGCGTTCAGTAGTGCACCCTCCGCTTTTGTTATTTTCGGGGCTGTGTTGCGGGAATAGGCGACAAACTATCACTTCCATCTCCATCCGTGTCTGGATCGTTGCTGGTCTGTGTCGGAGTTTTTTCCTCACTATGTTGTATCCTTGACTCCAGGGATCGGAATCTACATCATGTTGCATCTCACTCTAGCATCTTTCTTTGCTGTTAGGTATTAGGTTCTTTAATGCCGTTCTCTTTATATTTAATGCTTCGATTGAAATACGTTTGTAGTCCGCAGATTGTTCTGTGCCCGCATTCGGTAGCTTTCTTTGGAATTTCCTTCTTGCTAAGACTCAGCCTTTTCTGACACTAGCTATTTCTGCTGTCCACCAGTAAGCTTGTGGTTTGCGGGTCATTTTCCTTTTGACTATTGATTTATTCCATGCTTCGCTTATTGCGTCTAACGGTACATTTATTTTGCCCGGCCTTTCCGCCTCAGGTTGTCTTTTGTGCGTGCATCAATTGCATCAAGGAACGTTATTTATGTAGTTTTCGTGCAGATCACCCTTTTCTTTTTGTTTTTGTTTGGTTGTTGTTTTCTTCCCTCGCAGTTAGCATCCTTTGATATGCTTAACCATATTTTCCAGAGCAAGCGTAACATCCATATAAGAATTTTGTGCACCTTCTTTGCAACTGTTTGATTTTGCATAGAGATCGCCATCTGCCATCAGTCTCCCTTCTGTTACAGTCTCCCAGCTCTTACGTACTGTTCTAACTTGTGCACATATTTGAATAAGCGTCTGTATTAGTTTTTGCTGATGCGTAGCTGCTGATATATGTGACACTCCCAATTTAGGCCATCAGAATGTCCTTTGTGGTGCTTACACAATTTAACATATATATAGGTTATATTTTAATAATTTAACATATTAAGTTAGTTAATAAACCGACTATTTGGTGTCGGAGTAATTTGACCTTGAAAAAAAATTTTCTGCTCTAAATATCTCGGTTCCTATGAAAGTTGCAAAAATGAAACTCAGGGAGCATAAGTATTTCTAAGAAGCCTCAATTGTATCAATATCCACAACTGTATATACTGAACTGATTTTGAGCAATACATTTTTTTTCAAACAACTTTTTGAAAAAAAATGGCCTAAGTAATAGCACATATATGCTAAGTTACAGGATAAAGATATATGACTATAACTTTATGCTTTTGCAAGGTGATTTATAGGGTAGGCGAGTTATATTTTAGACTAATTTGGATTAATTTGCCCTAAAAAACTATTGTGCTAATTAAATTTAATAGAAGAGTTATAAGGTGCAGTCAAAATTCAAAGAGTCAAGTTTTGTTATATGCAAGATAAAACAAAACGTAGGACTTCCAGTATATGAAAAACCACGGTGATTACGCCTAATTTCTTCTTATTAATGACACCTATTGCAGCGCTACCACCATTGTTAACAATCCAGTCGCTTGGTTTTCGTCTTTTCTTGTACTCATTAACTATTGCTATATAAAGCAGGTTGCATGTTCTGAGAAGTGATTATTGACGTCTTCAAATTTTTGCCTTCAGAGACTTCTGTCGATTGGCTTATTGAACACAATTGGCTGCTAGATCTCTAGAAGGTATCACGTTCTACTAAAGTGCCATTGTGTTCTACTAAACTTTCACCGGGTGCCGGGTTCTACTAAACTTGCAATTATTAATATTCCGCGCAGTGCATGTGTCCACCCATATTTTCGCATGATAGCTAACGGTTAATGCCTTAGAGAGGTAGATGATCATCGGACTTTGAATTTTGATTTATTAGTTTGATGAGGTTACTGCTACTATCAGTTATTGATGTGTTATATTCACGCCTCTCTTGGTAACGCCGATAACTTTAAATGATTGTTTTATTCATAAAACAATCACTAAAAGCAACATATAACATGTCCAACACTGTGCTGCACTTTATTTTATTCTTAACACAAAACTTAATGCAAATCGTTTGTTCCACTTTGCTCATAAGTGAAAAATCACTTTGACACCAAAACACAAGTAGCTTTATTGGTAGATAGCAATATAATAAATTACCAATATGGCTGCAGTTGTCAACATACGTTTGGGGTAATACCTGCGACAAAAATTTTACAATTCGACTCCCACAGTCCGCGAAATTTAAGCATTCCGCGAATTATCCGATCATACCTCGTAGATAATGATTTCTTTAGCCTAAAGTAAATTTTATCCCTTAGAAATATTGAGAAACAGGGTTTTTTCCAGAAAGGAATTAAATTTGGTTAAACACTCGGTAATTAAAAGTTACATTGAATGTGTACAAAAATTTAAGAATACAATTATGTGGAAGTAAACATACCGTTTCCATAGAGCGCTGAGATATGTTATTGATTTTGCTTAATAATACTTAACTTTCTTATCGTAATGTCTATATGATGGACAATTTTCGTTATAAAAATCGGTAATGGTCGCAGACTTTAACATAACTTTGGACCTTTGATATATATATATATATATATATACATATATTTAAATAAATATATGTATATATAATTTAAAATGAATTAATTCATTTTATTTAATATAATAAATCATATATTAATCAAATATAATCTTACCCAAAACATCTACAAATATAAATGTAAATAATATAAAAATTAGAAAAACACTTCTCATAATTTCTGTTTTAAGCTTTGACGTTTGTAAAATAACTCTTATCGTTTCGTAAAATAGAACTATAAAATTGTTTATATTGCGCAAGATATGTTTGCCTAATAAATCAGAAAATATTTAACAAGTGATAGGAATAAATGTAGATAAGGTATTTAAATCTTTTGAATAGGCTTGTAGCTCTTATAAATAAAATGGACAAAAATCTCTTTCATCCTTCATATGACGATGTGCAAGTGGTGCGTCTATGAAAGATATATAATTAATAAATATTTACGATTTGGAGTTAAGTGTTGAAATTACCTGAGTCTAAAGTAGTGAAATTAACTACGGATATAAATTCTGTTTGTATCCGGCGTGGCAAGGTCTGATGGTACCCGGTACGGAGTTCAAACTTGTTATGTGCACCAAAATATAAAATGAAATTTATTGAGAGAGCCATTTTGATATTCAATTGGGTAACAAATAGAGTTAAGAAAAATTTTAATGCTAAATTGAGATTAGGAACAGAGTCGAAAAGTACATATTCAACCGCAAACTCTGCGAATCTTAAGGAAATCCAACATGAGCCTTTTCTTTCAGAAGTTTGGGTTTTTAGAAATCCTCTGAGGCGTGAAATTTCTCTAAGGATACCATCTGTAGAAGGCTCTGTATAAGGCATCTGTAGAAAGGCAATTGTAATGGGTCCATTACCAAACTAGAAGTTTGATAATAGACCCACGTCTGAAACTCGACTCACAAAGTAAGTGATATATAATAGTGCTTACGAC
>WYDF02015124.1:0-13455 GCA_009867245.2 Adranes taylori
AAATATATATATATATATAATAAACCTTTATTTGGCATAAACAAAAATCATAACGTACTACATAACTCAATTCCTATTTCAAAACAATATATTAATTATAAATAAATTTACGTAATTACAGACCGCATTTACATAATTTTCATAATTTAAAATTGCATTTACATAATTTCATAATTTACATATATTATAATAATAATTTTACATATATATATATATATATATATAAATTTTTAAATTGCGAGTTAAAACAGGATCAAACAGATCAAATCGAGCAGAGCTAATCACCATTGCAGAGGAGTTCTATCGAGATTTGTACGCTTCTGTATAAGCGCAACCGACACAAGAAATTGTTGAACCAAGACCCCAAATAACGAACGTAGGGTCATAGGGTTGGAACATTTGCCGGTCATCTCGCGTGGAGAAATAAAATGGTCATGAAAAATGTTGCACGCTCATGGACATGAAAAACAGAGAAAATGGAGAAAGTCCATTTTCTCTATTTTCCAGGAGAAAGTCTCCAGGAGAAAATGGAATACCCATCGAAGCCATTAAGTTAGGAGGCGACGAATTGATTAGTATGATAACGGCACTGTTTAACAAATGCCTTAAACAAGGTAAAATCCCCAAAGACTGGACAACTGCAGAAGTAGTCCTACTGCATAAAAAAGGGGATATAACCCAGCTGGAGAATTAGCAATATCTTGTACAGGGAAATCGGTTTTAAGAAACTTTAGTAAATTCCAATTTTTATTTGCCGACATGGCAGAATAAATCAGTAAGTTTTTATATTGAATAATTGATTTGACATCAGACTTACAATGTCGACTTTTTAGAATATGTGGGGTCGCTACGCCCCTGCAGAAGATGTATTGTTACCGCACGCTCTACTTCGGCTTTGCGTTCTCAAAGTGGCTAACTCAGAAAATAACAATATGGGATTTGTAAATTCTATCTGTCAAAACTATTTAGTCTTATTTTTTGGTGGTTTTTTTTCAGCCTTTGCTTTGCTCTGCTCAAATAACACTGAACGATCGTTTTTATGAAATTGATCGAGACTACATTATAGTGAAGGTCATCTAAGGGTACAGTACCATAATACGTCTCAGTGATTTTAAATCCGGCTCTGGTTACAATCTATATAAATCTTTCCACATTTTCTTCTATAGAAGTCAAAATTGAAGCTATTCAATTTTTCCATACCGATGAAAAGAAAAACTAATAATATGAGTTTTCATACATTTTTCATAGGAAAATGCCAGCAAAGTTCGATAAGTTAGTGATGAGAATGGTGCTATTGCGATAACGATATAAAACTTTTCTCACAAGTTAGGAAGAAACTATAAAAGAACTACTTATTCAATTCGTATACTGCAACAACATTAAGAAAACTATTGATAAGTATTCGAATAAAATATTGCATTCTATTCAAGTTTATCGTACAACTTTTATATAAAACGTTAACGTTTATGTAATTCTCTATCTTTAAGTTTGTAGCATTTTTTTTCCAATTAAATATTTTCATTTAGAGACATCTCATGTTTCCTAAAAGCTCTTTTGTTGTATCATGTTTTATGTTTACAAGTGAAATTATTTACTTACTTTTTTACATAATTCCTTTCACTCTTATCCAGAGCATAAGGCTTCGACGAAGTTTCTCCAACGCACTCCATTTCTAGCCAGGACCTTCAGTTATGCAAAAGTCTTTTCAAAGATCTTCGATAAATATCACATATGGCACGAAGATCCGGAGCATTTTTCTGGGGCATCTATTCAGGAAGACCTGCAAGCTACTGGTGATTTTGGAGGTGATATTCCAAGTCACACAATCAAATTGATTTCAAATTGATTCTGAATATATGGAGTTTGGTCCTTGCCCTCTATCTCTTTTGCCTTTTAGAGTGGATGACTGAAGGCCCCATTTGCCTTTCAGTTTCTTGCTCTGATATCTGCAACTGCACCACCATCATGAGTAACTATGCTTCCAATGTACCTGAACTCTTCTACATTTTCGATGTCCCCATTGTTCACTCTCAGTATTCTTACATCTCTTGTGTTTATCTTCATAATCTTCGTCTTGGAGGAGTTTACTTTCAGATCCACCATTTTGGCTTCACATTCGAGGTATTGGCGTTTCTTTTCCATATTAATATGGTTCTGCGAGAGTTGGCAGATAACATCTGTAAAATCTAGATCCTCCAATCGTTCAGCTTCCAGCGTATGCCACTCTTTTTTCCGTTCGTGACTTTCCTCATCCAGAATCAATAGAAAGATTGTCGGGGACAGAATACATTCCTGGCGAAGTCCTAACGTGACTGCGAATGGTTTCGTAATTGTCCGCTCGTGGATGCATGTTTCTTTAATTACTTTTGTTATTTCTTCTGATATATCGTATTGCTGTAAGGTTTTCCACATAGTGGTCCTTATTAGGCTAGTGATAAATTCATTTGACTGTTTGAAAATAAAATAAACCGTGTTAATTTGGTCGGTACAAGAACGGTAACTTCTAAACCCTGCTTGCTCCTTCCTTATTTGTGATTCCACTTGTGCTTTGATTTTGTTGAGTATCACCGCATCAACACTTTACTTGGAATTGATAGTAGGATGATTTCTCTCCCCTTTCTAGTGGTGCCCCTTTCTTGGGTAATTTGATGCCCTCTCTTCATTCCTGTGGCAAGTTTTCTTTGTTTTAAATCTTCTTGAAGAGATCAGTAACGAAAGATTAGTGGCGGCTTCAGTTGACAGGAGATGTGTTGAAATATTATCTGCTCTAGGAGCTTTTCAGCTACTTGATCATTGCCTTGATCTCCTTCGTTGGAGGGTGGGACCAAGTTAGTTACATTTCCTACCCCTTCTCTATTCTGTATAGAGAAGGGGATATTATTTTCCTCTTTTTCAGGTTCTTGTTCAGTTTCTTTCTCACTTTCTCTATTGAGCACCTCCATGAAGGGTTCGCGTCATCTTCCAAGTTGTGCTTCATCGTTGATGAGGAGTTCTCCATGGTTATTTTTCACCGCTCATGACATGAGAGTCCTCGTGACATCGTATTGTTCCATCATGTTTCCAGCGCATGCGCCTTCTCTGCCTTCTTTCCTGTGATCAGCCTTTGTACTTTTTTTCACCTGCTTGTTCTTGGCTTGATATTCTGTCTGGAGCTGGATTTTCTGGAGGTGCGCCTTGCTACTGTTTAGTTTCAGTTTAACTTCTTTACGCGGTTCAATATCGTCCCAAGTTGCTTCCGACATCCACTTCTTTCTTCTGGGGTTCTTAAAACCAAGCACTCGTTCAGATGTACTTGTCAAGGCCGTTTTCACCTTTAACCAGTGTTCTTCTATATCACTTTCATCACCCACCCTATCGCCTTTGAATCGTACCATACTTCCAATGCATATTCTTTCTTGCTGTTCTTCTTCAGCTTTTCAATATGAAATATCTTTCTTTGAATATCAAAACGTTTTCTCTTGATAGCAATCTTGATGCGAACGTTTGTAGTCGTAAGATGTTAGTCACTGCCTATATCTACCCCTCTACGATTTCTTACATCCAAGAGAGACCTCTTCCACCTTCTATTAATGGCCAGGTGGTCAATTTGGTTCTGGGTGCTAATCTCTGGGGATACCCATGGTACTTTGATACCACGGTACATTCTTTATGAGGAAAGATTATACCACCGATGGCTAGGTCATTACGTGCACAGAAGTCCACGAGGAGCTCTCCATTGTTGTTCATGTTCCCCAAACCATGCATGCCCAATCTCATCACTTGTTCCAGTCCAAGGTTGACCGTACCTACCGTTCTGCTAATGCTTTGAACTGTTGCCTGGAGCTCTGTATAGAAGTTAGCTTTAGTGTCTTCCTCAGATTCTTCGGTTGGTGCATATCATTACACGACCTTACTCTTCCTTCGAATCTGCCGAGGCTGATTCTAGAAGACACGGGCTTCAGTCTATCAAGGTGTTCTTCACTCTTTTGCTCAGGAGCAGTCCCACCCCACCCACACGCGGGTCATTTTCATTTGGTTTTCCAGGCTACAGAAAGGTTTACCCACTCATTCTAATGTACGTTACTCGCTCCCATGATGTCTATTCATGAAAGTGAAATGTTCACTCTTTTAACACAACAAGTTTACTAAAATCATTTTTTTTAAACGTAGAAGTTTGATTGCATGATCCAGGGAACCAATAGAAGGCGAGCGTAATACTAAAACGCATCAAGCATTCGTTCCCACGAGTTAGTGCGAGAACCATCCGTTCTGCGCAAGTGGAAGCAACGTTAAAAAAGGTGATCTACGGTCCAGATGATATACCAATGGAACTGCTGAAAGCCATTGACTCCAGTAGAACTGTTGAAAACCTAGAATCTATATTTATGCCCTGTACACGGGTCTAAGATGAAGTTTGAAAACTACCGTCTGATTACTCTAACATCTCACGCAAGTAAGGTGTCGCTGTTTCTTGGATCGACAAATCCTAGATGTGCATGCGGGTGTTGTGGCCGAAATGGACACGAGACAACAAATATTATACATCCGGCAAATCATCGAGAAGACGAGGGAAGTTAATGTGCCAACTTACTTGTGCTTTCTTGATTATTGTTAAGCTTTCTGCACTGTTTAATCTAATTAAACAGTGAAATTCGAATTATTTTTTCAGAATCCTTGTATGATGCATAGTAAAAATACGATTCGATCGCAAAAGTACCATTTCAAAATCATATGGAAATAAATAATTTCCTCTGGGTCACGTTCAAATTACAAAACATATGTTTTATTATATGTATGTAACTTAATATTTTACTAATCAGCTAGGTAAAAACTCATTGAACTACCTTATGATTTGTTTACGTTTTATTATGTCCATTTAATTGATATCAAAGTATATTTGGGAAATGTTTCAAATCGGGATGTTGACAAGAATATTTACTTTCAAAATGTTTAAACTCATATTCTTATATTATAATATGTAACACACAAAACTTGCGCTTTTTCTATTGTTAAGTACTCACGTTATTCTGGTTTTTAATCTGTTTATATTTGTTGAGTTTCGTTAATAAAGACGAAGTTGTTATTTTGATATTCATTTAGCCACTACGGTGTTTTGTTTATTTCGCAATTTTCCCTTAACTTTGACTAAAGCATGCGCGGTGTCATTATCTTGTATTCTGTTGAATATTTATTTAAAATGGAAATAATATTTTATATTTAAGGCATTGAGTATTCTAAGGACGTATCGTTTCCCCACTCGTCTAACATATATGCGGAATATGCAATGAGAGAAGCATTGGAAGATTGGGATAATGGTTTCTCCGGTGGAAGTCGTATAATTAGCAATCCCAGTTATGTCGACGACATCACGCTTATAGTAAACCCGAACATAGGGCCCTTGTTGAAGAGACAGGGAACTAAAGTCATGTAATAAACCGTCAAGGAGAGGACGCCTACAATCAGTCAGTCACAGATGTGGCTGACTGCGAAGTGGTTGAAAAGTATGTCTACCTCGGTTCATTAATAACCAGAACAGAAGGCAGTAGCGATGAGATCAAACGTAGCATGAGATTGCGTGAACTGCTCTGCAAAAGATTTGGCGAGATCACCAATAATACAAAGATGAAACCTGATTTTTCCAGTAGTCCGCTATGGATCAGAAACGTGTACTTTCGTGTAGAATGATAGGAAGCGCATAGACGTGTTTAAAATTGGTGTTGAGAGTCCCATGGACAGCAAAGCGAAGAAATGCCTCGATCCTGACTGAACTAGCGATCAGCAAACGGCTATCAAGTACTGTTTACCAAAGAATCCTGCAGTATTTTGGATACATCACGCGAAGTAAGACGGGACTGGAACGTCTGATTTTCCAAGATAAACGCCCCCCGTGGTCGATCCTCATCAAGATGGATCAACTGCATCCGGAAGCTCATTGGCCAACCAATGCACAGTTCAACGCATGTGGTCAGAGCATTCGTTCGCGGTGGCGAGATGCTGTCGTCAAAGTACTGAATCAATGTGACACGACGCCTCTTCCTAAAGGCAACGAATGACTAAATCCTAAAACGCGTTCCAAATAAAATCTATGTCTCTGAAATAATTAAATTGACAATAAATTTAATTGTCCATTAAGTTTATATCCATCAGAAAAGGATTCGATTAAAAAATTTTGTGCTAAAGTTTAAAAATAATTATCTAATATCAGTATCATAAGTAAGATCAAGGATTGTAGAAGGAGAAGTAATTTATATATCTGAAGCTGGTGGCCTAGCCATTTGCCAAAATCGGATCGCTTAATTAGCCTAATTTCTGTCTTCGCCAAAACTATTGAAATATCGATCAAACAATATAACAAAAATACTAGAAACATTTTTGATAATTCATTTTGATCAATTTAATTCATTTGGACCTGATGCAATTTAAAATCAGCGTGCTCTTTTCTGTTTTTGTACATATTTTCTTCTTTCTGCACTTTCTAACGACTCTGCTCTCCCTTTCTTGAACCGAGACTCTGAATTTAACCGCGGCACTGATTCTGAAAGTTTCGAAGGATCATTAGGAAAGTTGCGAAAATCCGGTTCGAAGGACCATGAGCATGGCTATATGTAGAATTAATTATATTTCATTCCGTAGTCTATTTCGTCAAAAAGTTTTAACACCTGGTGTTTGAAAATGATCTAAGAAAATTCTTCGAAATAGCTAATCAAAGATTTTCTATGTTCTTATAGGAACATATTGAAAATAAAGTGCGTCTATACATACCCATGCATGCTTACATCAAGTAGCAAATGAAAAATGTATTTATGGCGTGATGTTCCGTTGAAGAAATAATGTGGCGCATATAGGCGACGTTTCATAAAACCACGAACGACAAAACGAGTAGATGAAACATCAAAGACGACAGACAATTTCGTCTCTCCGTTCCCGCACTAATCCCGCGCACGATGAAACGAGATACGATGAGATCAAAAAAAAAAACGACGAACAAAAAGGTACGAGTATAGTATCTATTAACCATTTCTCCTGCTACGTGCTTATTCGTTCACTCGGGATGGATTTTTCCATTCATGATATAAGTTAATAGGAAATGATAGTATTTTTTCTAACAGAATTTTTTTTCGCTTTTGCAATATATTTTTTCATAATTTGTAGATTAATTAATCAAATAAAAAAAAACCTTTATTAGCATAAAGAACTCACAACATAAACACTTAAACAAATTCTTTAAGCTTAAATTGCAAAGAACAAAAAACACATCTTAATTTCTCCTTTTCCTCGCCTAAGAGGATTAAAGAATCTTGTCTCTTACTTTATTTCATTCTTTCAGTGCCCTTCCCTCTTCCATTTTTCTTTAAGAATTCTTTCCATTATCCAATCACTATTCCTCCTTTCAGACACACTTACACTCCCACCTTTCCTCATTTTTTCTACATGCCCTGCACTTTTAATAATCTTGTCCTCACTGTTTCTCTTTTGCTCACTCCCACATCTAAATTGTACAACCATTCTTTTTTTCATGCTCACATCTGATATCATATACTCTGGCACTACCTCCTCATTTATTATACTTAAATATTTTGTATTTTGTATCTCCTATTTTTCATGCTTTACCATATTTCTTGCACGTTAATATCATTCATCCTTTTCTCAACTTCATTTACAGCTTCGTCCACATTACACATTTTCTCTAACCATCTTACCATTCAATTCTTTCCTACACTTTCTTTCTTTTTAGGTCTATTCCATTTTCAGCAATTTCTCATTCTCATCTACCATAACCTTTTTCTTATACTTTACGAACTTCTTCATTCCTTTATTCCAACTATTACACTTACCACATTCTTGCAAAAGATCTCACTTGGTGTTAACGTTTCCACTTCAATTATTCTTCTTATTACTCTACACATTGCTCACTTTATCTTCGTTCTTTCTTTTCCACCCCATACTCCCGCTCTAAATAAGATAGTTTACAGACAAACTTTTATTATTATGTTTCTCATATTTACAGAATTCCCAAATGTTCTTCTTACCCTTCCACACACATCTTAAGCTTCCCATTTATTTCTTTTCTTTCATCAGCACTCCAACCTGTCCGTTCCTCATCACATTTTTGGCTATCCATATCAGGCTCATCACATATCCTTTCCTTAGTTCAAACCATTCAGACACATAATTTTCCACCCTTGTTCTCACTTTTGTCACTTGATAAATTCCTCCTACAATCCTAATTATTCTTTCTGACATTCTGACGTTTTCATTCATGACTTTCCTTGTTACTTTGTTGCCAAATGCTGCTTGTAAATCCAAAAACATCATGTGTTATTGCTTTTTGATACACAACTCAGATAAGTTATGCTAACCAAATTATCAATAGTCCCTCTTCTCTTTATAAAGCCATTTGACACCATTCTGTTCTCATTCAAGATTTCTTTTCATCATTTTTCTTCCAAATAACCTATGTAGTCCATTTGATTATCACAAAATTTGTAGTTTATCACAAAGTTAGTTTCAAGTCCAATAGTGTCACGTTTAAATCTGTGACATGGAATTGTGTGCGGCCTAACTGGATAAATAAATTCTACTTCCAGTTAAAACCCATCCAATGCAACCGGAATCATGAGTAATATTTAGGTTAGGGCGTAGCGAGAATTTATAAATTGTGACAGACTCTCGCTGACTTGGCTTAGTCGCTCTGCTGGCTGCTGCTCTTGTCTTCGAGTTCTCAAAATTGGAACTAAATTATTATACTAAAAGTCTAGCTATTTATATGCCTCAGCCATCACTCAACTTTTGTTTCTGTTCCGCCTACGGGTGTAGCCAACCTCACGTAATTTGATTCTTGATACAGTCCTATTACATGTTTCTATGCAAATCTCGATATTACTTCCATCCCGTGTAGTAGCGTAACACACAACTCTTCTGTCAGCGGTATTCACATGCTAGGGTACGCGCACGCTGTACGCTGGTCCCTTGTGCGCGTACCCTTACAGTATAAACAGTCAGATTACGTAGTAGCAGCGAAGAGCCTGCCAAAGCATATTATAGCATAGATATAGGTAACAGTGGACAACGGCGCCAACACATATTCCTACTTACTATATAATTCTATACACATCATACACGGAAAATGTACGTACATATTATTCATAACGAGCGTACATAAGTTATGTGTGTACACACATAATACGGCAAGTCTAAATTAATTATTATCGGACGCTGTTAAATCAATACTTCTATATACGTACACATCATAAGCGTGCATAGCAGTGGCACGCACTCAACCCACATAGTAGTGCAACAGCGAGCAGTTATATTATTCTCTGCTGTACATATGGTATACGATAAGCAGACGATGCGTAAGAACGTGACGCTTTCGTACCTTTTATTATTTACAAATAATTGATATGTTTAAATTTATTAATAGTTCAATCCAGTCTAGAGTTCCCGAAATTGGTCTATTTAATCGATTTAATTTTTTATTATGAAGTATTACGTAATTTGATAGAAACTTTTATCTATTCAATAACATGCATTATTACAACATTATTATTTTGGGGGTTGTAGAATATACATACACAAATACAATTTATAATTAACGAATAAGTTATTGGAACCCTTACTTGATTAAAGCCAAAGGTTCAACCTTAATAAACCAAATACGGCTCATGAATTAAATAAATACACTTCAAATAAAACGCATCAAGATTTTAAACACGGTATTGATTTACAAATTAATTTATTTTACACACATACATACTATTGTACACACATGCATACTATTTATTACACATAGGTACTATTAAAGTAATTTATTATACATACACATGGTGAATAATAAAACATACTTGTTATATTTACATCGTAACAAAAAACCAAACATCTACTCTATTAAATAGTGCATAGTCAAAGGCTAAAATAAATAACTCCTTGAAAGAACATAGCGATAATAATTTACTTACGGCGTTTTAATAAGATTCATATTTAGTTTGCTTTAGACTGGATGACGATTGGTTACATTAATTTTAATTATTTATTCAAAATAAAATCAAGAGAACTTAAGTTCTTTGAATTTCTCAATCACTTGATTTATAATAAAAAAAAATATCTACTCACATTTAAACACATTAGCCAGTATTTTCACAATAAACGAATAAAAACTACTTATTATGCAATCTACTAAAATTCTGAGCGCTTCTGATCTAATCAAAATCTACTAAAGTTCTAAGTCTCTATGATTTTTTCGCATATATATTTCTAGCGGACCCGGCAAACGTTGTTTTGCCCCCACCTGGTCCTCATATTTGTCTACGGCCTGCCGCTTAGCTCTGCTGTCCGCATAGCCGTGCCTCTGGCTGTCCGCAATGCGATGTACGCGACACCATTTGAAAAGAACTTGTTCCAATTTGGAACCTATGTTTACCTCTAGTTCATAAATTTGCTTGTTCTGTGCCATCTCTTTTTCAATAGTTAATTGAAAACTGACTTCATAATAATTAGAAAAGGGTTTCTACTTCGAACGCACTAGCGTAGTCATCTACCTTTATGGAAGCAAACAAGAGAAAATGTAATTATGCACGTATGTAATGTGTACACCAGTAGCATGTACGATACATACATTTCCACATAGCACAACACATGAATCGGCCGAGAGGGATATGCAGCTGCTTGGTTCATTGTTCATTTTGGTTTTAGTAGAAAATATGCATGAACAACAAACGTCTTCTACATGGTAAGCATTCTACCGTACCGACCACTGGCATACCGCACGAATTTTTCATATCGTACCGACCTGCATGTCTCACCGTCGGTTGCAAAACGACGATGATTTCGATTCTAATAAAAAACGTACCGTTTACAGGAAGAGAACGAGATACATAAATGATGAAGCGATTGCGAGGGTAGTAATTATTGTTCTGCGTTGTTGAGTTGAGCGTGGATGTATGTAAATCTTTTTGATTTATACGGAGCCAACTTATATAAATCGTCGTTTTTACGGATCGCTTCCATGAATTTTGTCAATTTAAGTATAGCTTTATTGAGTTTTAGACGAAACCGAGACCGGTACTTTATCGCAGTATCTATGGGACGAAACGGTTCCTTACGGTTTTAGTGCCGAACTAGAATTCCCATTACTAATCTTACATAAAAATAGTTTTAAATAGGAATATTTACACTTCCTCTGTTGATTTTGGTAGCTTTGATATGATTCAATAAAAACGTCGGCTGTCATCAGTTCTTTGATTAACCAAGACGTCTCGACCACATTTATGGAACTGATTTAAAACATCTACGCAAGAACCACCTCATATCTAAAGTTACATCAAACTATCGATGAGTTTCCAATCCAAAAAGGCGTACGCCCAGGTGACATCTTGTCTCCCAAATTGTTTACTGCAACCCTAGAGGTAATGATTAAAATCCTTGAATGGGATAAAGGTGGTATTAACATAAACGGCTCTTACATGTATGATAATGTTATTGTTGCTAAGCGAGTTGAGTCAGCGTCTCAATGAACTCAGCGAGTTGAGTAAACTAATTGTTCTCAAAATTAACGTAACCACAACAAAGTTTAGGTCCAATTCTCTTGAGAACATTTAGATAGCTGTCTGACATGCCCGTAACGATGGTACACTCTATAGGTAATTCCGAAGTTTCACTTATGCTTCTACGTCACGCTCCAGACACCTTCATAGGACTTAGCTTATGCACCTATTAGGCTACAAATCGAGAGCCTCTATTAGCGTTCGGGGATATTCGCCTCGTGAGCGTCGCTTCAGATTGACTGGGAATTGGCATACATGTATCGCTCGAATCATTTGTAACATGCATCCCAATAATACAAACACTCCCGTCGCTAGCCATCCGTGACGAATCGAACGGTCGACAACCAGAAAGAGTTACCGATTAGTCTGGATGGTAACAAACTAAAGTGTGTTGATTCGTTTGTATACCTGGGACAAGAAATTACTATGGATGGGGATTTCATTAGGAAAATAAATAGAAGACCGAAACTTGCTTGGATATCTTTTGAGATACACAGCAAGATATTTTACTGTAGCATACCTCTTCATATGAAATCGCAAGTCTTCAACCAATCTGTTCTCCCAGTTTTGACATACGGTTGTGAGACATGTACTTTAAAAGGCAAAACTATACAGAAGCTTCGTAGACCATAAAGAAGCATGGAGAGGTGTATGCTAGAAGTTTAACGGAGGTGTGAACGGATACGGAGTAGTCCAAATGTACATGACGTCTTAACGAGAATTTTCTCTTTAAAGCGACAATGAACAGATTATAAGTGCCTCCCAAATTATTGATAAGGTCCTAATAGTGCGGTATTCAGTATTACTAATGTTCGTGTCTAGAAATTTATGATGGCATCATGGGCCTTCAAGAAATCCATACCTTCAATTCCATCTGTTTTAATATTAGTGTTGTTTGGTATTACGTGAAAAGTGATCCTGGTGGCTGTCTCACTGATGCCTGTTATATCAACCAGATCTCCTGTGAGCTTAAAGTCCTTGTATACTAGGTTTTCCTTAATAATTGTGATATATGCTCCCATATCTAATAATAGCTTTTGCGGGTCGAGTGCTTATCTCTACGTTTAAGATAGATAATCACAAAATATCTGATACTTTGTCTTATCTTGAAGGAACTACTCTCTGAACAAAATGGTTCCAGAGTGATTTTTCTTATTTCTCTTCTTTCTCCTTGATTGCCTTCCCCTTGTTTTGTACATTGAATTTGCATGGTACCCAGGGTGTAGTGGAACAGATGTTATTCCACCCCTTTGCTGTATAGAGCCCATGGCGTAATATTCCTTGGGTTCAGGGTCTATCCCAGAATGCGATCTATCTATGAGTCGATATTGTCTGTTGCTGCGGTTGGACTGGTCCTTCCTACGTACTACTGTCCGCGTGCAGTGTTCTATTATTTTCTTGGAAGCTCCCAGTCGGTCTCCAGTTTGATCATACATCTGTTAATGGTTGTTATTATTGTTGTTGTTATTGTAATGGAATAGACGTTGATCATTTCCAGACGAGGAAAAGTATCGCCCCTGTGAGTGTTTTCTATTGTGACTGGAGTTATTTGATTGTCCCTGCAGGGGGTACTGTTAATTGCTGTGGTTGACATTCTTGTTATTATGATTGGTGTTAGTATAACTTCCATTATTGTTTCCATTGTAAATACCTCTGTTGCTGCCATTATTTCCATTCGAACTTCCCCTGTTCCTTCCATTCCCCCTTTGATTTGCATTTAGATTATTATTATGCTGATTGATGGGCCGGCCTGCTCAGAACTCCCTCTTTTATCACACTATCTGGCAATATGAGTATTTTAACTGCAGATTTTTTTTTAATTTTAAGAAGACGCAATGTATGACCAACCTTGTCATGAGCGAGAATATCTCAGTTGACGGTAGGAGTATTAAGCAGGTTGCCTCATATAAATATTTGGGACACGAGATCAGGA
>WYDF02015135.1:0-13455 GCA_009867245.2 Adranes taylori
CCAAGCAATTGGGTTCATCTGCGTCCAGGACACTGGGTGCAGATGAAACCAATTGCTGAAAATCGAGTTCAGTGGAGATCTCTTGTGGAAGCCATATGCCCCACCTAGGAGCGAATTGGACTTAACTAACTAACTTCTAGTAAGCGGTATAATCTGCACATGCTTTCCATTTATCGCTCCCAAGCAATGGGGAAAGTTCCATTTTTCTTGAAAATCATTTGAAATTTTCTTCCATTCAGGTAATGTGCTGGGAATCTGAAAACCAAATACATAAATGTCTGTAAATTATCTTATAATTTTTTACAAATTCATATACCTAAATTTTATTTTTTATTTATTTATTTTTATTATTATTTTAGGTTTCTGGTATTATTTTAGGACCTCGTTCGACAACAAGCTGTATACGCAGAAAAAATAGTAAACCATGTATTCTATGAGACACAGTTGGGAAATTTATATCGCAATTGTTTTGTACAAATTCAACAGGAGCTTCATACACGCCTCAATTTAACACTCAGCAAACATTGTACCAGCCCCCATTAAACACTCAACCCGCATTCAACACTCAGCAATAATTGTACACTCAACCCACATTCAACAATCTGGCCTTATTTCACACTCATCCCCCGTATACACCTACCAATAAGCTACCAAAGGAAAAACCAATGCCATCCAACAATCAAACGACTGCCCAGTTGTTTCACAACTTCAATGATTTTGGGGATGAAGAAACAATTTATATTACATTACATACCTACAGGTACATTTTTTTTATTTAAACTTTTTATTAGCATTCAATCAACTTGCTTTTATAAATGTGTCGCTTAATGCCGTGTAAATTGCGTCGCATGTTTCTGGAATTATAGCATGAAGAGCTGGTTTGGAAATACATGTCGAAAATTTTAAATCTACATAACTTCTGCCAAAAATCTCAGCGTAGCTGAGAACCGTTCATGGGGGGTAATTGCACGTCTCATAACAGTGTCTGCTCATGACATAATTGGTGTAATTAAATTTTGCAAATGCTGGTATATTGCTTCGTCCATACGCAAACAGTTGCGAAAACTGTCAGGCTCACTGCGTAATTCAGCTATTAAATTGGTATAAGAAAACAAATCGCTTTTTAGCAACAATGGTTTGGACCATTTCCTTTTCGCCATCAATTTGTATTTTTTTATAATGCAAACCGCAGCCGTTGCAAGAATTAGTTCTTCGTAAAATTTTCCATTTTTCAACACAGCAAACACTATAATATTCAGGGTTCCACACTTGAGAATTGTTCAAGTCAAACTGAATGTGTGAACGGCATCATTTCATTCAGTCCATTTGAACAAACTGGCTTGCACAAGCGAGTTTGTGCAAATGGCTTGATCGTGTAAACCCAGCAATATAGTTAAGAAAACGGATCCACTATTTTTAGGTGACTTTATTCTTATATGTTTTCCGTCTATGGCACCCACATAGTACGGAAAGTTCCAAAACGACATAAAAGAATTAGATTTTTTTTCAAATTGATTTATTGTTGGAGGCGTCATCATTACATGAAGTAATCTATTGACTATGTAGCCACCTGTTTTTTTATAAAACTTATACATGCCTGGAATATTCTTGATTGAAAAGCCAATGATCTGAATGATTCTCCCGTTGCAACATACCTATAAAAATATATTCCAGATAACCTTTATAAATGTTGGTTTCGGTTTATTAATAGATGTAACTGTGTGCAATCTTTTTTTCTTGTAACATTATTCGGGGTGGCTCAAGCAATAGTAATACAGTACAAGAATCTCTATCTGTTTTTTTAAACATTTTGAATTAGTAAAATTTGCTTATGCAGATACCAAGTGAAGTAAAAGATGGTCGTATGCCCGGGATTACTATGTGCGATGAAAAGGAAAACCAAGCACAGGTTCCCCGGATGAAGCTGCAACAAAGAGAGCTGAGCAATTGTCTTTCCTAGATAGCCATTTTTCCGTAACGAGAAGATAAAATTTAGGTTTCCTACAAATTATTAGGATAAAGAAATCAGTAATTCTATTTTTAGCACTATTACCAGTACTGAAAATTTGGAAGAAAACACTCAGAACTCTAAGGTCCTGAAACAGACTTTCAATGAGGATTTAGAAATGAAAATACCAATGGAAGTGAATAACTATATTGTTAACGCCCGAGTAAAAAGTCATACAGCGTCAAAAATCCCAAAAAGACAAAAACATTCAACAAATTTTGAAGAATGTATTAAATTGCTCAGGAAAATAGCCGAAAGAAGCAATAAATCTGAAGAAAACGATGAAACTGATCTATTTTTTGCTTTAATGGCTAAAATTGTAAAAAAGTTACCTGAAACGGAACGAATTTATTTAAGGTTACAAATAGGCATGATGATGGGAAATTTTGAGCTAAAATGTCTTCAGGAACAGCAGTATACTGACTGTTCCTGTCCCAGGCAACCTCTCCAGGTTCAAGCGGAAGCAATAAATTCAATTATTAACACAACGAGGCTTCTTCGCCCTCATAAAATACCGTTCTACATAAGGCCTCTGATGTTTATCCAGCAGTAACTATATCATCCCAAGAGCATACAGAATATTTTGTTAATCTTTGTAATTAGTAATAATTTACCTTAGAAATAAACAAAGTTTTTTTTCCAGAGTTACTCGACTCTTATTTCTGTTATACGGTTTTGAACTAATATCTTCTTTGATGTAATTTAATACATAATCACACAAAACTGGTGTCAAACGAAAATATTTCTTAAATTGCACATCAATGGTTGAAGATGACGATATGTTGAAACACCTTGACTTTTCCGATTTTAAAAAATTTCATGCTTTTCCAACCTTTTCGCATCTTCTTCCGATGAAGACGACTCGTCTTCCAAATATATTAAGATCGCCAAATCAAAATCATCCATTTTTGTAGGACTTACAAGTTTTTTCGAGACGCAAAACTTTCTCACGAAAGAGCAGAAACATGAATGAATGTATTCTAGCTTTACATCCGTTATGACGACCGTAAATACTCGATAGCGACACGGTCAACATATTACTGCCGCTTTATTGCAGCACCGTTATCCTAGGCAACCGTAGCTTAAGTCTTCCTCGTGTGTACCCATTGTAACATATGATATCCAATGACGTTATGAATTGATAATTAAAAATATAATTTCCATTCCTCCTCATGCATATTTTCTTTTTCGGTCTCATATTTTTGTTAATTATTTAGAGGATGTAACAGAAATTATTAAATTTATTCAAGAAACTTATTTGGCCAAAATGCAATGTCTTTCCCCAGGCGCCAATTATGCTCGCTACGCCACTGGCGAACCCATATGATTCTGGGATCGTATATATGCATACTTCGCATTTCATAGGTTCTATGGCGCAACATCCATTTATCTAGTAAGAGCGTCTGTGTCAATGGCAATAGCCATTGACACAGACGCTCCCTAAGGACACGACAGTCTAAGAATAAGAAATAATTCATGAAAAAGTCTGCAAAAACTATATAATTTCGACTGTTGCTTCGATATTTTTGACTTTCAATATACACCCATTTATGTTTTTTACATACTTTTATCTACAAACTTTTATCTTTCGATACATATAAAAAAATGAAATAAAATTAGTATCATTAGAAAACAAAAATTATGAAAAATTTTGCTCTTATGATATAAGTCCGCCTGTATTTTATAGACTAGACATTTCTTAGAGCGAAAGGAAACTTGTAACACAAATTTCAAAAATTTTGAAAGATGTTCCAAATTTTTGTAAATAATTTTTTTCTTAAAAGCAATGGAAGAGTGAGTTATTCGCTACAGCTAAAGTGAGTATAACGCTGTTGATATTTTAAAATGGCCGAGCTGAAAACGAAGCCATACGACGCGAACGAGAACACTTTTGTATATAATTATTATTTGTCATTTTCACTTACTTTATATTTATAAAAATATTAAATAATCGGAATATGCGGCATTGGTAACCAATTTAGCTATAAATGTTAACAACTTATGTTAAAATCTTTCTTTGCTCGCAGAAAATTATCTTTCTTTATTTACGTCTTTAAAGAACAAAGGAGTCCCTAAGTCCTTCAGGATTTTTTTTCATTTTTTTCCTTTATGAACTTATTTCATTTTTTTGCACTTTAATGACTAAAACCTACCCAACTATAAACATAGATCGGATATATAGTTTAATCAGTTATTTTTTAATATAAATTAATTTGTTGATCTAATTAAATCGGGTTAGCAGAACACATAAAATAATGTCTTATCAACATTTATTAACATTTATTTTATTCAATATATTGATAAAAATAATAATTCGCATGCGATAGAGTTCTCTAATTCTCACCAATTCTCTAATACCCAATTCCCTAATAAATGAAATAATTACCCAGAAACAATAAGCAAATTATTTGTTAATACCTTTCAATTTAAAATAAAGTTAGTTTATGTTTCAGTTTTCAAACTAGTCATATAAAATATAATAAAACCTGCATTTGGACTGCAGCTATTTCGAACACTGTACTACTTTTAGATTTATTTTCAAGTAAAAAGTTTAACGTCAACTGTAAAGGCACTCAAAAATACTGCTTTTATAGGGAGACTTCAATTATTATTTGCTGTTGTCGGCTTGCCACCATTCAACAGGACTCCTGTACTTGGTAAAAAGTTTCTTCCCATTAAACTATTTCATTTCGTCTCATTAAACTCTATTATTATGCTTCTACTTTTCGCAGCCTGGCTTCTGCCGCAAAAAAAGTATCTCGTGCTGCATCGCTGAGTCCCTTGGACCCGCGCTATGAGCGCCGCATACCCCCTTCAACTTCTCACCCGTTATCGCCCGTTAAGTCCTGGTGTTCTTCTAATTAATCGCGCTAATATTCGTGGCGAAAAATCGGCGCGATAGGAACCGGATAGAAGCGATGAAACTGATGGCAGCCGGAATACGACCATCTACGAAGCACTCACGAGTAGAGACGAACGACGAGATTTATTTTACCCATCTGTCGTTCAAAGAGACTAGAATCCGTGATACTAATCAATTTAATAAGAATAATTTCGAATACGTGATAAATACAGAATAATTACGTTAGATTAATTAATTGTTCCCCTTTGAACCGTTGAATTTTGTACTATAAGTTCTATAAATAAGTTTCAATATTTTTGATTTATATGATTAATTATTATTGTTAGACAGTGATATTTGAGGAACTGAAACATTTCATAAAATTTAGCCACCATGACTTATGAATAGTTAAAGTACATAAAGTATCTAATAAAAATGTATACTTTTTATGTTTTCCGCATTACAATATTTCAATTAGAATTTGCATATATTTTTGATACGCTGTTTGAGATAATATTTAAGCATCTAAATGACGTTAAAATAGGGTAAACGCAAAATTTATGAAGATACTATGTTCTCTTTTTGAAACAATTCATAATTTCTTCCATTCAAAACTTCATCTGTTCTTATAACCAAAGCTTCATAAAAGCATTATGAAACAAGAAGTTGATAATTATCTCAATTTTGTTAGTTATCTTAGAGCTGAAATATTTGAATATTCACTAACACGACTTTACGTTTTCTCTATTGGTAAATGAAAATATTTTTCAAAAGTTATAGTTTGATTTCATGTTCAGATATTCCAATTTTTCAGAAAATTTTCAGGTTTTAGCCATAAGCAAGAATTTATTTCACTACAATCAAAACATTTATTTTAAAAACTGTGGTGTAAATGTTACTTTACATCCATATATTTCTATTGGTACGGATCTTTTGACGCATTACATTTTTTATTTTCTTCCAGATGATTAAGGGTTTAAAATAACAACAATTTGTGTAATTAAATACTTTAGTAGAAATCAATTATAAAAATTTACAAACCTTAAAATTTGGTAGTCTCTGGAACAACCTCTGAAATATTACGCCATATATATAGCTATTCAACACATAATCCAACAAATTCTTACCTTACTCCCTTGTAATATTGTAACGAGTTCCTAAAGTAATTTAGATGTTTGAAGCATCGAATTGGTGAAATGTTGAAATTGATTTGTTTATTAATTAAAACTGATGAAAAAACTTTTATCCTTAAATTAATACCAAATACAAAAACAATTCACTCAGAAAAAGTTTTAAAAGTTTTTCTAAAACGTTGTTTCAAAATAAATATATTCTTAAGAATCAAATAGATATTGTATAACTTCTAAATATATCAAATTCCAATATTAAAATAAATTAAATTATACAGACGATTGATTCGTCGTGAAAATCAGAAATGTAAATATCAAATAAAAACATATTCTCATAGTGAGATATATACTCGTTATATTTTAATGGCTTTATGGTTTGATAATAATATAGACAGTTAACGCGCAGAGGTATCAACAAAGAAATAATTACTTTTATATTATATAAGGAAAAGATATATTTTTCTGATCACTTATAATTATTGTATAAAGCAACTTATAAAGTATATATTATGTAAGGAAGAACAAAATTAATATTCCGTTAAACTATAATTATTGTACTGCACTGATTGAAAAAACCTATTATAATAAGAGGTATTTTGTATTATATAAAGTCACAATCACTGGATCTTACATTGATAACAAAAAAAATTACAGGGTCGTAATAAAAAAAAATTACAGGGACGTCAATTGATCCATAGGGAAGAGATATGTCGCGTAGCCTAAAATATAAGGGATTAATTAAATAAACATACCTAGTAGGAAACCGTTATTATCATTAATATATAAAAATTTTAAACATTGTTGTAACCTTAAATCTTAAACTCTTTCAGAAATTTGATTTGCAGAGGAGACACGTTTGAGTTTTTGCACGAGTTTATCTAGAACAGAAATTAGTAAAATTCCTTTATAGGAGAATTGAAAGTCAAGGTTAGTTGCTAGACTTCTATACTCAAACAACCGTAGTTAAGAGGTCAATATAAAAGAAGCGGTTGAACTACGAACTTGCTCAATTTTAAGTGTAACTAAAACAGTTCACAATTTTACTCTCCTGTTCGCGATGTCAAGACCTATTTTTTATTAATTAAATATGTTGACGAGTGCTAGGTTTAGTTTAGTAGGATGTGTATCTTATATCAATTTTGATAGTCCTCTTATATTATGATGCTAATTAACTGTCACCTCTTTTAAATTTATTTAGATTTCGTCCTTGTATTTAAATACTTATATCATTTCTACAATCCGGCAACCTCCCAGTCACAACCCCTTCAAACGGAATGTGACAATATCATAATTTACGGGATAACTCCTACATAAAAAATATTGGGAACGTGATTTGTTTCTTTATAGTTTTATTAGTTTTCAGAAAGTCAAAATTTTCAAATAATCACAAATTACATATTACAAAGTTATACCAATCGAAAAAGTTGATGACACTAACACTTGATTACACTTCTACTTGCGACAGAAAATGGTTTAATATGTTTTGTGATGTAACCGTATAGAGCAGTAGCGTTCAGTGACTACAATTTAAGGGTATAGACAATTAAACGCGTTAAACTTTTATAATAAAGCCTATTACATTTTTTATTTGGAATTCTTTGATGCCAGATCTAAAAGAGAATCTTCCGAGCTAAAGCCGTTCCATAAGTAAATAAAATTCCAGATTCGAATTTTGATTTAAATTTTTTTACTTTTTATATCATAGAAAAGAAACATTTTAATTCTCACTTAGAAATACTTATTGAGTAAATAAACCATTTGGTTGAACTTTAAATTTTCACTGAGGTTTACAAACCAAAGTTATTGTTGCACAAATTGAAATGCAGTATTAAAATTTAAATTATTTATTTTAATAATAACTAATTTAGATTATTTCTAGTTAAATTTTTCCATATTTGCAATATATATTACAAACATTTGAATCTCATATAAAAACTATTACACAACGTAACAGCAAATCAATTAGCATTTAACAAACAAGTTTAAATTGAACTTTATTCTTATTGCAATTTACTATCAATAGATTAAACTTATATAAAATAATTGATATGATAATTAAAATATCTTTAATACTTTTTTACTTGCCTATGTATATTATTACATGTCCACTTAGTTAAAACATAATCTAATAACTTTTTAATATATCCGTGATACTAGCCGATCCAAATAACATCTGAAGCTCTCGTTACGTGCGGAAAATTTCATTATTTTCAATAATGCCATTAATTTTAATGACTATCTATTGGAATCGTAATTTTACACCTCTTCGTACATTCGATTTCACACTCTCCATTTACTGACATTTGCTTGACTTCTTACGATCATTAACGTTTCCTACGTTGAGTATCATTAAAATCTGCTTAAGCGTACTTATAATTTCTAAAATCAGGTTTAATCAGAAATTCTGTTGGTCTTATGTCATTATAAATCGAAAAAGAGAAAAGCGTAAAAACTCGTGTCGTAAATCGAAACAAAAATGTGAAATGTTAAGATTAATCATGATGTTGGCAAACTCCTCTTTAAACTGCTTTTTAAATTTCTATAACCGTTTGAAGTGTCAAAACTAAGTTTGCTAACATCCTTGTAGACCAAGATATACTTTTGAAAAGGAGAGTTTTTTACTGTGCAAATAGTCTAAACCTTATCGATTACAGCATAATGTTGTGAGATAGATAGGAAAATCGAACAGTGGGCACACCTAACCGCCCAGATACTGTTGCAGATTTGCGGAAAAATAGCTGTCACCAGTTCAAGGAAGCATGTTTATTTTATAGTGCATATTCATATATATATATATATATATAATATGAAGTGCTAATTCTTATATATTTCTGGTTCCTCGCCACAAGGAGATATGATTTTTATATGCAATCCAGAGCTGAACACATTTTGTAAGCTTGCTGATTTTTGCAGTGATGCATTTCTTCTTCTGAAGAAGACATTTTTATAAACGTTCTATGAAGAAATGCTATTTAGAGTTGCATTTTTGCATAGTTTTTGGATAACTACTTAGAGTTGATTTGTCAATGACTATAAATTATCCTAATATCCGTTCAAATTACCCTTTAGCATAAAAACGCAATGCTAATAATAGCATGTCTTTGGCGAATCATTACGATGCCTGAAATTGAAAATATATCGGTGACTACATGTTCATTACAAGGTAATTCAAATTACACACTTGTCAGTCGCTGGACAAATTTGCTACTTTTTGTTTTCAAATATACAGTTTACTCCATTTTCGAAAATTTTCCAGTTTCGTTTACTCCGTTTTAATTTCAAATATTAAATAACTAAATAAGCTGTAACTCTGAGCAACCCTCAGTCAGCACTCACGTGGGGTGTGACAATAAGCATACCCAAAATCTGCATTCCAACGAGGTTACAACTTGATCCCTCAGTTTGTTGTGGCATGTATTCCTTAGTGGCATGTATTCCTTGAGCGATGATCGACTTTTAATTTAGTCATTGACTCATCAATGCTTTAGTACTAACTATCCTCACGACATATAGAAAATGTATGATTCAATCAACTTATAAAGTCATATTCGTAATAAATTTTTGAGGCATTTGAAGGTTTTAGGACACAGAAATATATAGCGTCGACAACAACATCAAAAATCGGTCGCGAGAAAGAGCCTTTTACTCCAGTAGTGTTTCAAAGCTGGTAATTGATTGTTTGGCATTATAAAAGTACATTCAATGAGTTCTTAGATTTCTCCTTTATCCATCACTATTTCTTTCGGTGGTTAAAATTATTTATTATAGCAAGACGTTGGTTAATGCAACTAACTATCTCTATGTAAAGTAAGTGTGGAAATATTTTTTGGACAATATTTAATTTTCCATTTACTTAATTAAAATCTAGACCGTCTCTAGTATTTAACGTACGTGCTAAAAACACAGATTTTTATTAAATATATAGATTAATTACTGTTTAAAAGTAATACATCCATATCTTTAATTAAAATCTGCGTTTTTAGCACGTACGCTAAATACTAGAGACAGTCTAGGTGTAGTAATCGCAAAATTAGGTGAACTTTATTTGGCTAAATTCCTAATTGCATAATTACTAATAGTTTGGATATTATACCACATTATTAAGATTGTTCTCTTCGTTGATTATTAATTAAAAATAAAACTGCAGTTAATTTTGATGAGATCTCCTTAAGAATAATATAGACATACAATTATACATATAATAAGCCAGATAAAAGAATTTCAAGTTATGTAGACAGCCGGAGGTGATGTATTTTGTACAGCGTCTATCTTGCAAATAAATGCAATGATACGAGCTAAAATCAGAGGATATTGATGAGGGCAACACATTTTATAGCAATCCATTTTATTTCAAAATATGAGTGCATAGTATAGAGTAACAACATATATTTGCAAAAGCCATTTAATTCTTTTTGGATTTACAATAAAAATTATATGAATGTTTTATTTCTCTAACTTATAAGAATAAAATTGTCGCTTAAAGTAAGTCATTCTCTTAAATTTTAATATACATATAAAAAAACATAATTTGTACTTTTCAAACCTTCATTCTTCTTTTGAAAATATCGTTTGAAAAAAAATCATTTTCTTTTTATGTCTAGATTCACAAGCTTCTTCATTTTCTCTAAACAATTGTTCAAATCTTTCAAACCGTCTATCTTGTTCAGTAGTGTAGCGCTTTCTTTTACTTGATCCTTCTGCATTGTTTTGACTTGAGCCTTCGGATGTATTTTTACTTGACGCTTCTGCATTATTTTCAGTTAATCCCTGTGCACTATTTATATCTGTATACGTAACGCTTCTTTGGCTTCCTGAAACCTCCGACTCTATACTATCATTTAATGAAATTATTTTATTTATTTCTCTTTCATACGGCACAACAATTCTGTTAAATCCACATTTAGAATTATTATCTATAGTGTTTTTTCATTCTTAGTACGTTCTTTGCCGATTTTCAATTGGAGTAGGACTCCTTTTGATTGTTAGCACTGATTCCATATCTTTAGAAATCTCTCACCACATCATCTTCTTTGACTTCTACTTATCATCGGACCTATGTGAATCATGTACTGCTTATATTTGTCAAACAAATATCTCATTACCCCATCAGTCCAAAGGAAAAATTTCCTGTACATTGTTATCTTCTAATCTTATATGACCCAATTCGATTAAGTTCAGTACATATCGTACGGTAAAATTATCATCATCTGTAAATAAAAATTTATAAGTAAAACATGTAAAAGCATTTAAACTAGGAACGTACTTGATAATTTAAAATGTAAGTTTGTTTCAGTATTCACGTAGTCTGGTAGGCTTATGACAAAGTCTTGGTCATTTATTTTAAATGTAAAATTCATTGTCACAGATTTAAAAACGATTGTTAATTATCCTATTCCCAGAAGCAGTGAAAATTGTAAAAACCATAAGAATCATGCGAAGTTATGTTATAGGTTTTGTTTGGCGCGTTTTGTAACTAATCGTGTTCCATCTGCTAAGGAAGTAGAAGTCATGACCTCTTACAGTTTGTCATCGCTCTACTACGGAACTCAAAGTACACTAGTTCCGCTGGACGGGAAACCCTATAAATTGACTTGATTTACTACTGTTGTAAGCCTAGCAAATACGGTTACTTCAACTCCTTCAAGAAATGTTGGAAAAGTAAAAGGTTATTTTTGATATCATATAAGCAATCAGTAGTATTATTATTCATTTCTCTTATAGTATCTCAAAATGAAATCATGAAGATAATTTTTGGATTCCAAAGCCATCAATAGTGCGGAAAGATGACATGGGCCAAAATCTAAGCATGTAGAATTAAAAATTATACTGGTAATAATAAATGTATTTCTCACAAATACCGTTTAAAGTATAAAACTAATTTTTAGATAATGTCATAAAAATTCTGAACTCATAGAAAATGTCTCATTGTAGTTATTGTACCATTAACATTGGTAAGAATATTATACATTGTGTTTCATTTAATATTATTACATTGTATTACAAAAATTTACTGTCTATACAAAGCCATCTCAGAATTGTTGAAAGATCTTTTAAGGAAGGTGGAGAGACTTGACCTAGAATAAAAGGCACTAGCAGAAGAGTTAAAAAGGTTCATTCAAGCACGGTACTAACAAAAGTCAGCCTAATTCGATATCCGTTTTACAGAATTTAAAATTTGAACCACGTTGGAAGAAGTTGAAGACTTTAATATGCAACTCAGCTATTCTGGCTTTTATGCTATCAATGGTAATTCCATAGTTTTATTGCAGTAATGTAATCTAAGAAAAGATTTCATTGAAATTATTAAAATTCGATAATTTAGAATATAATTTTTGTACATCTTTTCTTTCATTATTTTGAATCTTATTTTTTGAATAATTAGTATTTTTAGTATTATTTTGAATTACAGTTTTATTTATTTAACTTACGTTTTAAATTGTCAACTGACTAAAAAAAACTGACTGTCAACTGACTATTTACTAATATATAATAAATAACATCGTGGTTCTATTTATATATTTTTTATTTCCTTACATAGCAATATTGTGTGTAATAAGTTTATTAAAGTAAACTAACTACGTATTATCAAATTAATTAATAAGTTGAAAATTACCTAGTTCTATATATGTTGATGAAAATTATTAATATTTTTTTCATCCAGTTCAATTCATTTTTCTATAAATACATTTAATATAGCTTTAAAGCATGCCAACAATTGTGTTGCTATTCTTAAGTGCGACTTAAATACAGTTTAACTGTGTGCCGATCAATTAAGCATTTGAATTGCAATTCCTAAGCGCGACTTAAATGGATCCTAACTGCTTGTCGATTCTTTCGCTGGCAGCTAGAACTGTAGCAGAAGCTATACGCATTAGTTGGGATCGATATTTGCCATCGCGTAGTTAGGACATAGGCGCAATGTGCCTTTAAATTGTGCCATCAAAGTGTAGTTGAATTATATTACGTCAAACATAAACGCAACTTTAAAGCATAGGTTATGTTGTGTTTGCTGAGCTACAACCGTTTTTGTCATGTTTATTTTTTTAAATTTCTGAATAACTCGAGTCTGATGATTCTGATTGAGGATCATGTTCGTCACTAGACCCAGATGAAAATGGTTCCGGTGCGGACATATCCTAAGCCAGAATTGCTAACTCCCTTTCAGTCAATGGACAGCTTATTCTTTCGCTGATATAAAATCGACGGATATACGAACCTGGTGATAAACATGTGTACAGAGTCAAATGCCGGTTTGTACATATATGTACCATTAAAAATAAATACAAATAATTGGTCAAATATACGTACCTAACAAAAATACGTACCTAACTATTAACAATAATTATGTTTGAATTAGAAACAAAAAACAACAACGTAATTTGTATATTTCGCTTTCAGTTTGAAGCCTTTTTCTGCAGGAGAATTAGTAAACGAATCTAAATACGAATCTAACATCAAAAATACTTTGCTAAAAC
>WYDF02015146.1:0-13454 GCA_009867245.2 Adranes taylori
TATATATATATCGAAAAACTACTGTTTCTACTCCCAACTCTAGAACAACGGACCACTGAGGGTAATCTACCAGGAGAGGAAACGGCCGAGTTGGAAAATCCTGATTTGGAAGAAGTTGCTGCCGATCATTCTCTACAAAGAAATAAAAAATCCAGCACGGAGACACCACGACGATCGAAGCAGGACTACTAAAGGCCCTCTAGCAAGAAGCGGATGAGGATACTACTTTTGCTTTGGATTTAGTTTCTCAATTACGTTTCTTTGTCAGAGGACGAAAAATTTGAGGCAAAAATTGAAATATTACGAATTTTACAACAAATTTAACAAAGGAGATCACAAAATTTTCAGACCACAATTCTACCACAACAGTTCACCTACAGATCAGCTGCTATTGTTACCAACACACTCTTCACCTACATCTTACATTCATCCGCACATTTCAACTTCCGCAATACATCAGTATAACCATTCGGATCCAGAACCACAGCAGGCTACATATTCATTGCTCCGTCTCCAGCAAACACCGACGATACGATATACTCGTATATCTCACAATTCACTCCGGGTTTCTCCGCGTCCGAGGAAATATTACAATTATAAATATAAAATGTAGTAAAATAAATCATAAAATAAAATATATTTCTATTACTTACCTTAATGTAACACTCAACCTTTCTTCTGGTGATATGGTCAGCGTTTGTTAGTGTCTTCCTTAGAAATAGAACAACCAATCAATTTCAATAAGTCGTTGAAACTGGTTACACTCATTCTATAGTATATAAACTTATCGCATGTTGTAGAAGTTTTGTATGGAGCGTGTGGACAGTTCCCTTTCTAAACCGATCACATTATGTAGGATGTTAGTTTTTTGCAATTTCTTTTTATTAATGTATAATAAAGCAAACAATAATGCCTTCCTCATGCAGCGCGATTCATAAAAAATTAAACAGTTGAGTCGGTTATAAATTGATAATGCATCGCGATTTCAAACCAATCCAACTAAATTGTTGCGTCGATGAACAATCGACTGTGTGTGCCTAGCCACACAGACAAGTTTAATATACGACTCTGTTTTGTGAAATCAAATAAAATAAAAATTCAAGTTTAATAATGGCTCTGCCAATAAAATTTTATGTTACGTATGTGTTGTAATAGTGTAGTTGGTCATATTTGTGACAAATTCATAAAATTATAACTATCATTTTTTATATGAAAACGTGCTTCATTAAAATACAAACGAATAATAATGGCTAATTTAAGTGTTGGAATAATGTAGTAATAAGGTTGATTTCCAAAAAAATCGCAACTATCATTATGTGACAACGTGCTTCATTAAATAAAAAATTTTATAATATTTTTTTTTAATATCCGGAATGAATGTCGAGTTAACGGTTAGCGCAAGTGCCGGGCCCTAGATTTATTTTCGGAATCGAATAATAATGGTTAAAGAATTAATGTCCAGATCACAAAAATGTGAGGAAGAAGTTTAATATAATGAGCAGTTCGAGTACTGTTTAATTTTAAAGTAACGATAATCAAACAGAAAATATGGATTTAAATCGCGAGCATTTTCGAGCAATGATTCTGTTTTATTTTCGATTGCAGAAAAGTGAAAAACAGTGTTTGGATGGTATAAAAACAGCTTTTGGTCGGAGCAGCCTTTGTGATGAAGTTCGTGAAGATCGACCAACAACCTCAAAAACAGCAGAAAACATTGATGTTGTAAGAGAAATGATAATTGTAGATCGTCATGTGACAAATAAGGAAATTCAGTCTTGTTTAGGCATTGATATGAAACAGATTAATCAAATTTTGAACGATCGCTTAGGTGTACGAAAAATATGTTCTCGATGGATACCGCATAATTTAAGTCTAGGTCAAAAACAGGCTCGAGTCACATGGTGCAAAGAAACACTCAGACGATTCAGCTCAGGTACGTTACATTTGGTCTACGACATCGTTAGTGGTGATGAAAGTTGGAAATGTTCTTATGAACCTGAAACAAAACAACGATCCACTGTTTGGGTGTTTCAAGATGAAGCGAATCCAACAAAAGTTACTCAAAATCGGAGCGTTTCGAAGAAAATGATTGCTTGTTTTGTATAAAAACTAAGCATGTCACTACTATTCCTTTCGAAAATCGCAGAACAGTGAACGCTGAGTGGTACGCAACTATTTGCTTACCAGAAGCTTTCTCTGAATTGAGAAAAACCAATGAAAGACGTCGGATTATTCTGAACCAGAACAATGCAAGCTCCCACACAGCGCAAAGAACAATTGATTATTTAACCACACAAAACATGGAATTATTTACCCATCCTCCATACAACCCTGATCGAAGTGCAAACTTCTTTTACACATTTCCAAAAACCAAAAATCTATTGCATGGTCAACATTTTTCAAGTCAAGAAGATGCAGTTAAAGCGTTTAAAAATGCCATGATGAGCGTGCCATCTTGGGAGTGGAGTAAATGTTATGACAATTAGTTTATGCATGTAAAAGTGCGTAGATTGTCAAGGGGAATATTTTGAAAAGCAATAGACATTTGTTGAATTCTAAATATTTTATTTTCGTCGATCCCGAAATTAAACTAGCAACCCTCGTATATGTAATAAAGTAAACATACCCAAAGAAATACTTGAAATTGATAACTTAAAAAGGACTTTAAAAATTATTGTAACTTAAAAAAACGCCGTCACGAGGAAATCAAACATGCCCTATAGATTACCGGTCGACTGTGCAAACAACACAAAAAAAGACAATTCAAATTACGAATATTGCGTTATTTGAATAACATAAAATTCGAATAACGAATTATTTGATTTTGTCTCAGGTCTGAATCAAGGCTTTGATCTGATGGTCAGCAAAATTAATGAGCAATCAAAATGACAAGGTTCGAGTTGCATCTAAGAACATTTTTCTTTTTTAATTTACAATAATTCGTTCAACATTAATTTTATTTCATCTTTGATTAACTGTTACGAGTACGGGTAAACCTCGCAAATTGTATACCAGGTTATTATTAACATCAAACATATATAACACAGGGTAAACTAAACAGCATGACTCGTAGCACTCCAGACTACCTAGGCCTTATGAATTCGGTGCGGTTTACGTCGTTTTTGGCTTAATTTATCCCCAGTACTGCTTTTGATTCACTTTTTCTTCGTGTCAGCTATGCGTAAAATTGAGGTCCCTGAGCCTTACACTTCCCCAAGTTTTATTTTTTCAACTTTCATAGGAACCGAGATATTTAATGTAGTACAATAGCCGGTTTCAAATAAATGGATCACAAAGTTTACAAAACAAAAAACAACCTGTATGTATGTTAAATTGTCATTTTATTGCCCAACTGTAAACCAAAAACTAGTATCCTGGTCCAAGAATTCAAATCTCAAACTATAAAATCTAATCCCTAGCCAAAAACCCGAAACTCAAACCAAAATATTTATTCTCGGGCCAAACATTACCCAACCCTGAACAAAAAACTCGAATCTGGCCACCCTAAGCAAGATCCAGAACCAAAAACACGAATCCCTAACCAAAAAAAATCTAATCTCGGCACTCTAATCAAATCTCGAGCCACAAATTGCACAACCCTGAGGGACGCCATTTGACTATATAAACACTCTTGTATTCGAATGTAAATAATGTCGGCACTTAAATCAAATCCCGAGCTTGATAATTAATTTTTTATAGCAACCCTGGCAATATTTATTTAATTTCTTTGAATTATTTGAGTTGTGTTTTTCAAAACTACATTTTATATTGGGTGAAGCTGCAATATAATGTAATACAAATTAAAACCAGTCATCTTTTGTTTCATTTAACAATATATACATATGACCGTGGGAAAATAAATACCTAAAACCGATTGTCAACCAAAAACAATTGTCAATCAAATGCATGTGTGTTGTGCGTCAATACATAGGATACGTATTATTATAGAGAATCTGTTACTGTAGTAACAAATGAAGAAGTTTTTAAGTTATTAGAGCCTAGTTATTTGGAACTATGATATTTAGATCATATATGGTATCGTTGTAAAGAAAATCACAAGGGTGTTGCTAAAAAGTTTTTGAACAAAAATGTTATTCTTCAAAATCGGTGAAGTATATTCAGTTTTTCACACTGGCGAAATAGTCTTACATATGTTCCCCAACTTTCATTTTTCCAACTTTCATAGGAACCGGGATATTTAAGGTTGTACACTTTTTTTAAGGTCAAATTACTCCGATGCTATTATGTGCGACTTTTTTAAAACGCTCAATAACTTAGATATTAAAGGATCTTTCGACACAAGAAATTGAATCCAAATCGTTCATCTAGTTTCTGAGAAAATTGACAGCAAAGTTTGCAAATCAAAAAACACTGTATATATGTTAAATTGTGATTTTAGAAAAAATGTTTCAAATAAAATCGAAGGGCCTTTATGTAGCCTATACAATAAAGTTTATTCGAATACCATATCTTTCAAAAAGTTTGTTAAACTTCAAAAGTGGCAACACCGCTTCCTATAAAATTTGGCAACATGGAACGTTTTTATTCGACTCATAATAGGTGATATATGTGTGCAAAATTTCAACCTCCTAATTTGAATATGAAATTTCTAAACAAAAAAAAATTGCTCACATTCCGCCACATTGGATTTATAAAAACAAATTAAATAAACAATTCTGCGGACTCATCGTGTGCACCTGTCTACCAACTTGCATACAAATCGGTCCAATAGGATAGGCGCTATTTTTGAACATAAACCCATCCATATATACGTACGCACAGACATTGAGAAATTGGACTCTTTTATTTTTTTGAGCAAGAAAACATTTTTTTAGGAAAACTGTTTATATGGAAAATTGTTCCCTATGCTCCTTTCTTTGTTTTTTTTTTGAAATACGTATTAACGGATTGAAGTACTACTAAGGTGAAATAGAAAAATTCTCAAAACATGAATCCTATCATCTTTCATATACCTATACGTATTACATATGTACATGGTATAGTGTATTCGGAGATATTTTAAAATTGTTTATAGAGGCAGTTGTTAAAACAGCAGGTAGCCTATTCTTTACATAATGATGCGCCTTGCGTTTATATATGAAAGGGTAGTACTCAGAATTTGATTACAATAAGCTATATCACATTATGTTATCCCAAATACTCATTTGCCATTTTACTTATAGCTGCATTGAAGTTATATTCTGTAAATTTTCAAGTATAATTATGTGGTCTAACAGTTTTGTACGTGTTGTTGGAAGTGCGAATACAAGTGTTTTTGAAAATGCTGATTCACAAAAAAGAAAACCTCATTTGTCTCCTGATGCAAAGCAACTAGTGTATAATGTTTACACAAATTTATTAAGAAAGCTGAAAAACAAAAAGCAAGCATTAGAGGAAACCGCATCGTTAACTATTGTACCTAAATCTACCATTTGCAATATTATCAATAAGCCAATAAGTGTTAGAAAGAAGAGAAACGATGATGGGCAAATGCGAATTATTTCTAGTGTTGACGTAGAATTAATTAGAAGAAACATTTATGAACTGTATGAAAAACGATTAGTGCCAACATTAAATATACAAATAAAAAGTTTTCAAGACGAACCTGATATTGAAATTAAACGGACGAGTTTGCATAAACTTTTAGGACATATGGGTTTCAAATTTGCCAAACTAAATGAGTGTAAAGCAATAATGAAATCAACTCGATTACGAAAATGGCGGCATGAATATCTGACATTAATTGAAAAGTACAGATACATGAAAGATAAAAAAGCATAAAATCAATTATTCAAAGAAAGATCAATAATAAGAAACATTGTTAAAGAATTTTAAACTTCCACAAAATGTAGCACTCAACTACTTAAGAAATTACAAAAAACTAGCATCACGAGGAAAATAACGTTAGAAATAAGAGAAGAAAATAGAAAAGAAATTCAGTACGTAAACACAAACTTTCCAAATGTATGTACGATGCTATTACTTAAAATAACTATTATTTATTAATTAGATACGTTATCACTTCGAAACTGCATATTAACTTTATGAAACACCCAATTAGCCTAAAATACCAAGTAGATGGATCCATTTCTGGCATAGATGATGGCATAGGTGGTAAAGTTTTCATTAACTGATCACAATGAAGCTACTAAACGCAGAGGTTACTAATGACGGCTACCACCTATGCCAGAAATGGATCTTACCCTACTTGGTTTTTAAGGCAAATTGGATATTTCATACTCCAGATGCAGTTTACGAAGTGATTAACTTATCTAATTAACAAAATTCACTAGGTGGTTTCTATTGACAAAGACCACCAATTTATCTCCACTACCAATTTTTCTTAAAATATGGACGGTTTTGGATAATTTAAAGTATGGAAAACACTATATAACCCTTCACAAATATTAATAAATCCGATTGATAATTGGTTTGAAATATTGTAAAATGCTAATGTATTTTTGATATAGAATAAAAAATTTTACTTAAAATATTTATTGTAAGTTCAATTATTTCTCTTTAATACCTTAATCTCTTGTTTGCATTAACAATTTGTCGCATAACATCTTTTCGTGGCGGTTTCGGTAAAACTGTGAAAGTATTTTGAAGTGAATCTTCCAACGATCCAATGCCATCGTGTGGAGGAATTTGTTTCTTTGGCGGCGGCTTAGATTTTGGCAATACATCAATCGCCGGTTTTTGTTCAATACAAAGAACCTATAATTAGTTTAATTAAATAATAAAAACACTTGTAATTAGTTTCTTTCTATAAGTATTCATTCATGCCAGATGAAAGCATATAGAAACGATTTTTTTCGTAATTATCCAAAATCATTATTTTTGGATATATTTAGACATATTTAGATTTTTGGATTAGATTAACATTTTGTAAATAGATATAAAAATGTATAAAACATACTTTTCTAAAATAATTTCTGGTAAATTCATCGCAATCGTAGAGCAACATCCTACGTCCCAAAATGAAAATCGTATCTCCAACAAGCAGATCTTTCGGCTGTATATATTCGTTAACTTCAGTGTCTCTCCGCTCCATGTAAATTGAGGCATAATCTACAGGCATTTGTGTCCAAATCTACAAATTTATAATTAAGAGGTATCAACCTTGTGCTTCTGAAATTAATTTATTTAAAAATATATCAATAGGGGTAGAACCTCTTATTTACCTTAGGTAATTTTGTCTTCCGTAGGAGTAATGGAAATGGGTCACGCCCACTGTTCCGTTCCTGAACCTCTTTGACTGCTATTGTATCGTCCGATAGAAAATATAAAACTGTATAGGGTCTAATTTCGCCATATTCACTGTCTCTATCATCCCATAAAGCTGAAAACCTTATCAAAATAAAGTTTATTAAAAATCGATTTATATTCTCAAATAAAATAACGAAACATAAAGTCGTATAATATACTGAATTAAATTAAGATAAGTTACTAAAATAACGTGATAGACGAAAAATATTTCGATATAAAACATACTGTAAAATTTTTCCATCGTATTCCAAAAATCGGCGTAGTTTATCATCAGCAGGTGGGGTTACGCGAGACTTTACTACAGTCTTGAACAATCTATCTTGCGTATAGGGATCTGGTGGCATGCTTTCAGGCTCTTTCATAGTTAATCCCTGACTTGCCATATATTCCTATAATAAAAAAGTGGCGCTTTCGTCAAATTTAAATATCTATTTACTTTTAAATATTTTTATAATAAAATATCTTCATAATGATTTTATTACAGCCAGGACTGGGTAGTATTAGAAAATTTCATTTATGTTTCTATTTATGTAGTAAATAAATTTTACAAAATATTTCTACAATATTTAAATAAGATACGTAAATAAATTTTAAAATAAAGAATCTTTGTATTATAAACATAATAAATTACAACAATAAAAACTGGTCGTTATAAAAAAAAAACAATTTTTAGGAAATATTAACATAAAGAAAATCTTTCACGACAATCGACAGGCAATCATTGGGTTATTCTTGTTCAATTAGATAGCACAGTCCAATTATATAAAACAATAACTTTCAGGAGTCAATGCCAAAGAAACTTATGTGAAGAGGCAAAATTAAATTTTAGATTCAAAGCGGCCCACAGACAATCAACTTGGTTGACAGCAAAGTTGATAATAGGTGGCCATACACACGCGTTCGTTTCTTCGAGAAAGAATGACAAGATAGAATGTAACACAAAAACTGTTAGACGATTCATAACATGTTTGAGCGGCGCGACTAGCTGACAAAGGATAATTTGTATGTGTTGTTTAGGCAAAATGTGTCATTTGGCTTGTCATGTAGAACATTTTTCTTATAAAACGTCGCAGGAAAAACTGTTACAAATCGCTTCTGGTACTTCCATGCCGTGGCCAAATGATCACAACGCAAATGATTATAGTCACTTGTTTTCAAACACGCCATTCTTTCTCGAGTGTGTGGCCAGCTATTGTTTGCCATAAACGTAACCATAAAGTTGACAACATTTGACGCAAAAAAACACTTTTGTTTACTACTTATTCAAGTTCGTTGGTTACACATTTTAGATTAATTATTTAATTGTTATATATATATAAGAATGTTTCTTACTCTTGTAAATAAATCACAATCCACCGTATGAAAGACGACTCCATAGAAGCAAATATCTTTTCCAACATCTAAATCTTTCCAATGCCAGACTTCGCCAAATTCATTCTTAGGAATTTTTGCTCTTTTCATAAGACGGCCCTGATCTATTCCGCTGTTCTAAAAAGCAATTTACCATTTTTTAATTCGAACACTGTTAGACTCATTGCTATAAAGTGTTTACGCATAAATGAAATAATTTACTTAATCTAACAGGTGAAAGTAATTTATATTTTTCAAATAATAAGCCAAGCTCTAGTGCACCGATTTCAATTAAAATTGGCACACAAGTATATGGTTATTCCTGCCAGGTCTAGGTACGATCTGAGCTTGATTAAATATAAAAAAGTGAACTTTATCAAAAATTCACAACTCAATCTAAACGGCAAAAAATTAGTACACTATACTTTATTACAGCCTGCCTATAAAATGAATTTATTGTTTTAAATATTTATAATAGATTGCAAAGTTGACACGTTTTTGTTATAGCTCGGAAACGTTACAAATAAAAGATTGAAATAAGGTTTGTTAGATAATTTAAAAAAAAAATTTTTATTTCAAACATTTTGTTCTAAAGTGAAGATGTGAAAATATAGTAGGTGTTGCGGTCCTTATTCTCGAGAACTGCTTCACATCTTTTTAAATGCTATAAACAAAATTCTTTAATCATTAAGAGACAGGAAATTTAAAATATCCTGTATCTTGATAAAAGTGTATTATTTTAAATAACTTGGTTTCTGTGAAAGTTGGGAAAATAAAACTAAGAAAAGTACAAAACAATAAAAGACCTCCTTTTGTCGGTCCGAATAATCGACAAGCCCGTTATCGATTTTAAAATATTAAAATACTGAATTGATTTCGAGCAATGAAAAAATTTTCTTACGACGAACGAAAACTTTTTACGATGGGTGTTCGTTCAAATTTCTGTAAAAAAAGTTCGTAAAAAATTCTTCTTGGTCACCAAGGTTAAATATACAATTATAGACTTTAAAATGGTAGCTAAGGGAATGGTGATATGAGCAAATATTTTACTTCAAGAGCAAAAATTTTACTTTTTAATCTGACCTGTATAGTTTCAGTATAGTAAAAGAATAAAGAATATAAAAACGGCATGATATTAGATGTTTCTTTTCCCCAAATATTAAACTTTAAGTAGAAAGAGCTTTTATGTTTTGAACTAAATTTAGATGTACCGGATTGTTTCATTAAACTATTTAAATAAATATTTCACGAAAAATAAATATTATTCACTAAATAAATAAATATTATTGACACTAAAAATACACTCAACTCTATTTTTACACGGTTTTGAAATAACACGGTTCCAAAAAAGAATGAACAAACACTGTTTTTAAAATTTAGGGAACCTAATCTTCCAATTTTGTCATGAATATATGCACATACATACATATTCTATCACTTTTTTAAAAGGATTTTATCCACGACAAGTATCCACCGTGTAAAAAGAGTTGAGTGTAATTAAAATATACCTAAAAATAAATAGAATTGAAAATTAATTTATTTTTAATGTAATTAATATTAAAAAGAAATATAATTAGATAAGTTTATTTTAAGTACTCAAAAAAAAAAATTTTCTTGTTTATCACTTACTTCAACTTTTGGCTCCATTACTGTGATTGTATCGTCTTCCAAAAAATAGATAATATTCACATGCCTGACTCTATAATATTCTTGTGGCGATTCCGGCACAGATTGTTTGAAAAATGCCCGAAAAGTGAGGCATTTTTTATCATAAAGGGCGTAATGTGGTAGAAATACTGATGGAGCTTTAGATCTAGCCCTACCTGTAATATATTTTAATAAATAATTTAGTACGTAATGATCGGCTGACTAGAGATATAATATTTTGTTATTATGGATATTATTGTCAGTCAAATGAAGATAAAAAAAAAGTTAGTGTCTATTGAATATTATATTTATATTATGCTGAGTCTTAATTTATATAGTCAATAACCCACGCTTAACAAGAAGAAAAATAACACTATCTAAGAAATATTTTATTTAATTTTTTACACATTCTAAGACAAATACTTTCATTGTCTGACAAAGTTGAAAACTGCTGACAGAAGTGATATTGTCACAATGTTTAAGACAATATTGTTTTATATTGGTTTAAATTACTCTTATGTCGAATTAGAATCTAGTTTATCGCAGTTGTTTTCAATTTCTACAGGACATCCTTTTACTTTATGAAGTTATTAGATAGATAGCTCTTCCTGCACATGTATTATTTTTAAGAGAATAAATATATTAATTAATGTTATTTCGAAAGATAGATTATTTCCAGTGTTATAAAAAATTCTATTTTTTTTATTACATTAAAAAACTTTTTTTATTACATATATGTTACATACAGCAATTTCTTTTGTTTTTTTTTTATCATAATACAATTTATTACAATCTCTTTGTTTTTTTTTATCATATTTTCTACATCCTCAATAATTCTTGGTTTAAAATTGTTTATAAGATTAGGTATACTGGTTCTTGTTTTCCTGGATAATAATCTTTCTACAAGACTACCACCAATCTTGTTTGGTGTATTTCTTAAATTCAATAATGCATAACACAAATTCTCATTATTATGTTCGAATTTTTCATGAGATTTTTTATGACTTTCACCACAGCTTCAGCTTTTCCATTACCTTATTGATGATGCGGAGAACTAGTAACTTGATGAAAATCCGAAACCTTGGCAAACCTTTTAAATTCTTCATTCATAAAATTTATAGCATTATCAGTACATACTACCGTTGGAATACCAAATCTACTAAAGTTTTTCATACAAATAGATATGACACTTTTAGGTTTCATATCCGTTAATCAATCAACCCCAATATAATGCGAATAGTGATCTACACTCACTAAATAATTTTGAAGTTTTCCTTTTATTTCACACTCAAAAGCATCCATAGATATTCGTTGAAAAGGATATTGAGGAATATCATGAGACTTCATTGAGATATCATGGATTAACTTGTGCAAGTTTATACGTTTGACAAACTTCACAACTTGTTACACATATCTTTAATATCTTTTTTTATTTCAAACCAATATACATTTGAATAGGCCCATTTTAGTGTAGATTCTATACCACTATATGCTGTGCGTAATTTATTTAAAATTTTGTACTTAAAAGATTTTGGAATTACCAGTCGGTTTCCTTTGAAAACTAATTCATTTTAGTTTTCCGTAATAGATAATTCAGATTTTATGTTATGAAATTTTTTTGCAGATTCAGGCAGTTTATCTAAATCTGGCCAACCATTATATATATATATATATATACTCTCTGGCGTTATTGCTAACATTTTTTCTAAATTAACATCAAAGTTTTCTTCTGTCAATGGTTCCATAACTTTATAAACATAATTAATATCATCTTCAGAAACTGGGGTTTTTGATAATGGATCTGCGACAACATTATAATTTCCAGATACAAACTTCAAATGTATATTATATCTAGGTATACTCCATAACAGTTTTTTTGTAAACGTTTCGAAACTTCAGTTAAAGGTTTCTTCAATATATTAATTAATGATAAGTATGAATGAATACATCCTTGTTTGCAGCTAGTATTTGTTCAAATTTTTTATAAGCAAATACTATCGATAATAATTCTTTTTCGATTTGGGAATAATTTCTTTCTGTAGCAGTTAATGTTCTCGATGCACATCCAATTATACAATTTCCTTGATATAAAACTGCTCCCAAACCATAAGAACTTGCATCACATTCTATAGTTATATCTTCTTTACAGGTGTAATATTTTCTGATGTTAATGTTAGACATTATATCTGTAATGCGATTAAACTCATCATTCTCTAAAGAATTCCATTCCCACTCAGTATCTTGTCTTATCAGTCTGCGCAGAGTATATAATTCCGAACTTAAATTAGGAATAAATTTACCCAAATAATTTATCAATGTTTATTTTTATGAGTAAGAAATTCTCTAATAGTTTTAACTTTGGTTACATCAGGCTTAACACCTTTAGAAGTTAAAGTATGACCATAATAATTTATTCCAGGCTGACATAATTTCATTTTAGCACAATTCAATTTACAATTTTCTTCCTTTAATCTTTTGAACAATTCTTCCAAATTATCGTTGTGATCCCTAAGCGCGGTTTCATAGTCATCTACACATCCATATATCAAAATAGCATCGCTAGAAGTTGTATTCCTTTGAAATCATCAAGAATTGCCATGATTCTGCTTTAGAATATTTCAGTTGCGGGATTTATACCAAACGGTAGCCTTAACCATTTATATCTTCCATATGGAGTTCAAAACGTAGTAAGTTTGCTGCTTTCTTCATCTAACTGTTAAAGTTAGCCCTAAATATTGATACTCTATTATATGTTTGGCAACACCGTATATGTAGTGTAATAATAAATAAACGTAAGTCTGTTTTCACAGTTCTTCTGACGAGCAAGTGTTTTACTTTAACCTAAATAATATTCTTGATTCCACATTATCATCAACCTTTAACAGGTTATGGGCCCAGACCCAGACCAAGAACGCTAATTCGGTTAAGTACTAGTTAAAACAATTGCTGAAAGTGATACAAGTATGGCTAATTACATCGTTAATGTTCCTAAGTTGAAAGGACGAGAAAACTACAGTGATTGGGTATTTGCAGTTGAAAACTTCTTTGTTCTAGAAGGTTTATCAAAATGTTTGACAGAAATCGTAGAAAATGACGACGCCAAAGCAAAAGCCAAGTTAGTATTAACGATTGATACAACATTATATGTTCACATTAAGGATGCAAAGACAACCGTGGAATTATGGCAG
>WYDF02015157.1:0-13454 GCA_009867245.2 Adranes taylori
CTTTCCATATCTTGTTAATCCCTCTTACTAACGCTTCCATTCCACTATCATTCAAACATCTCCATACATCCACAGGTATTTTATCAAGACCTGCTGCTCCCCCTTTTTTCATATTTTGAATTTCTCTCCTCACTTCTTGCACATTCAATTCCATCACCTCACCTTCATCACCAACTCTTACCCACCCAATTCGTTCATCTAATTTTTTTAATAAAAAAACAAACGTATAAAGTACGCTAATAAGTGAGCGATGAAATATCGTAATACTGTAAAAACTAGAATTTAGAATATAATAAAGGTTCAACAATTTTGTCTTTACATAATGCAAATTCAACTATTTTATTCGTAATACAAATAGCTAATGGACGATAGTCGAATCGAAAGTTCTAAGAAAGAAAAGAAGTTGAAACCGGTTAACACGCCGCCAGTGACCAATTTCAATTTGTCACATAGACGATTTGATGACCGTCTTTGCTCAAAATGCACCCGTAGGATTTCTTTTCCTCACGTTTTACCGAATGGGATATCGCTCCGGATAGAGCTTTCATTCGGATTCAGATCGGTGTTACGGGAACAGTATACCCAATATAGAAAGGCATATACAGGTTTATATATGTACAAAATTCGTTTAGATTACTATATTAGATCGTTTCAAAATGGCGCATTTTCAAAATACAGTGGCGTACAATTATGCTTATATTTCTAGGATGATTCTCACGAAGAAAAATAGATTTCGCCCGTTGTTAAATTAAAAGCAATAATCGTCGTAACAAAATTTTAAATTCAAGACGGAAGTTCTAAATATATGTAAAGGCTAAAAATAAATACCCTGTTCTTAATACGAGGAGGAAGTAGGATTCGCCACACCTATTAAAATTCGGTAGCGATCGATGATGTTTACACGAATAAAACTATTAGCACCGAAAGAGATTTATGAGTTTCGTACATATTTAAGTTAGATATGTTTTGTATTATTACATATACCTTTAATATTTATTTAAAGTAGCTATTATTATTTTGCTTTTTCTAGCAGATTGGAGCGAAAGTTTATGACTTCAACGGTTAGTCCCACCTGCCTAAAAGTCACTAGGCTATTGCGATTTTCGCAGCCTCAAGGCTGATTTGCTCTATATAGCGTTAAAATCAACATTAATTTAATCAATTTCTAAATGAACTATCAAGTAAAATTTTCAATCTAATCTACAATAAAAATCAAAATCTACGTAACCATGTGTCAAGTTAAGTATTACACAACACATCCTTTTACTTCAGCAAAATATTTCGATTTTCTCATCTTGCCGCTCCATATTTTTTCTCACATTTACATTTATAATCCTTCCTCATTAACCGCAACTTCGATGAAACAAAGAGGAAGTCGCCGTCAGCACCCATCCAGTCAGATTGTTACATCCAACGCCAGGAAAAAGATGGTTCTATCCAGTGACCCATGAAGAACACAATCGCCGCCTTTTCAGATACTACTTCGACGACAGCGAAAACTATTCACACAAATTCCACTCTCATTATACAACTACATATTTCACGTTTTTAATCCTATACAATGGCTGGACAACTCCTTCAGCGTCTTCAATACATATAGACGTTTCAACAATCTAACCTAAACAGTGTCAACATCAATAAATTCAAACGTTGGCGAACCGTGCAAATCAATCTCAGAACCTAAGAACAAATAATAATAAGAACCAATTCAAATCCAGTTCGCTACTTTTTATCCTTTACCTTACTACTGAATGAAACAAATGGATCATCCTAACTTTCGAATTATAATTAGCTTTAACAGCAAATGCCAGTCAGTGAAAATCGTGAATATAATCCTTTCATTTACTATAATAAGAGCAATAAATACCATTATCTTACATGTTATTGCGTTTTACATTTGTTTACCTACAACCAGATGTATATATATGTACTATAAAATACCAACAATTATTTCGCCCTACCCCCTTCTGAGACTCATACATAAGCATATTCATATTACGAAAATGTAAAAGAAAAACGTTGTGTAAAGAAAATTGTATCATCTAGCTGAAATATAATCTTAATATGATCTTCTAGCTGAAAATCTAGATTTTTCTATCAATGATAAAAATCAATGGGCTGAAAATTTGTAGTCGCTGTTATTCTCGAGTTACAACATTTTAAGTTAAGTTACACTGGTGAATCTGAATTGTATTTAAGCCTAATGCGAATTTTTCTGCTCACCAACTTTCAGTAGAAATACCAAAAAGAACTATATCATATTTTAAACACTAACTCGAGAACATAAAGAGCTAACAATTTTTACTACTCAGCTTAGATGAAGTTCAAACTTTTATTGACAATAAGTGTCTAACATTTACGTACATGGTGTACTGGAGATGATAGTTCGTTTCCAAAATTATGAGTACAATTGTGTAGAACCTACTTGAAAAAATGACATAAAAACTCTTCATAGTGTGCCTTGAAAATCACTAAATATTGCCACGTACCGAAGAAATAGAAGTTTGAATTAACAATAATCTCATGCAAGTAGGTTATATTACCCTATAAATTATATTTTAATAAATTTAAACTGCAATAAAATTCTATTATATTAGTAGTAATCTTAGAATCCAAAAACAGGATGCAACTGCATTCCCTTCTAGGAAAGACAAGTTCACAGTCGTACTACTTTCCAATTCCAGTCTTGTAGTCCCGTTTAAGCTGGCGTTCTGGGCTAGTGTATAAAGATACGTTCCGGAAGTTTGCATAGATTATTCGGACATGGGTTGGCACTTTAGTAGTGCGAGATTCTAGTCGTTCTAATTAAAAGTTCCAATTAAAATTATATACATAGAGTCAGTGAAACATGATAGCGCAGTGTGATAGAAACATGTAAAATTTTCTACTTATTTAGATAATTATTATTTTGTGCAAGGGCTGATCGAAAGAATGAAATTAAAAGTGAAATTAGTTTAAATCACTTTAATTAACTTTAACTATAATTGACGAACGCAAATTAACTGAAATATGTCTAATCTTTATATTTGTTTTATATATGTCTAAGATAATATATCTAATCTTTTGTAAAATTAAAATGCTTTCTTTAATTTGAGCCCAATACGTTTTGATAACTTTAGATACCTCTTGTTCATCTGAGGAATAAACCCCACGTCGCAACCTTTAAAAATTGGCCCTGAATTATAATTCCGCTGACAAGGTGGGTACTTTCGAAATTATAATAATTTAAAAGTATGCCGATTATATTTTATATTTAATTTGAAGTAAGAATTTATAATTGAAAGAATCTAATTTGATTTTAGAACTATTTAGTTAATTTAAACACTTATTCATTACACTCAACACAATTTCATTTTCAAATAGACTTTTATATGAATTGCATAAACACAAGGTATAGTTTATTAATTCACGATGAATAAATTATGTTAAAACCTTTATTTCTTATTACAGCGAAACTAAACCCATAAACCTAAAGCGATTACAACGCGACTAAAATTAGTTGTGAACAAAAACCAAACTAACGCAAAGGTGCCTACATAATTATGTCTTGAAAAACATAATTGACCGAGTTTATATATGATTCTTAGGAATGCATTTGACCTAGTTACAGTCTATTAATAGCTATTACAATCCAAATGAGAAAAATAATAATATATGTGAATTGCTGCAAATTCAGAGACTAGAAATATATCTTGGAAATCTAACTTAAAATGTACCTTAAAAATGTATCTTTGCGCGCTGCAAATAAATCTATTTATAGAATAAAATACGCAGCTCCATTTGTAAGTAGCAAAAATCTAACTCATTTTGAACGGCAGTTGTATGTAACGATTAGCCGACTCATGACAGTATAATAATTTGCGGCAGGGCACAATTTAAGATACACTACTTATAAATAAATTTTTTGAGATCAGTTTAAAAGGCACCTCCGTTCTATAGAACGAAGCTGCTTCCATTTCAATTAGGCCATACTGTAAATAAATCTCACAACAGTAGTAATTGTTTCGATGGTTTAAATTGTTATATTTAATATTTTGATGACAATATCAGATAGTCTACATAAAGTTAGACTCGAAAATTACGGAATACTTATATCGTAAACGGGTGATCCGTAACTTCTCGAATAAAAATACCTAATGGATACTAGACCGTTAATCTGGAAGAAAGTAGTCGTGAGAGTAAGTTTTGTAATGCGCAGGAATAAAAGCAGTTACATTATAAGCGCGCCAAGTCCGCTGGCTTATGTATAAAGTAAACCAGCCTATAAACATCGCACGCATCTTTTTTTTGCGTACGTATAAAATATACTTCGAGATTTAAATATTAGAATTATGATGAGGTATAATAGAATAAATCCCTATGGCACAATTTATTTATAATTACTTTTTTATTAAACGCTTACTGTTTTTATTATCAATTTGTTCATGTTTTTGCAAGGTTTGTTTAAGTTGGGTTTCAAATCTGGCTATTTCCGTTTGGGTCAGGTGTTTAAAAACATGCAGGGTTACGGGTTTATAATAATTGTCCTCCTACTGAAATGAACCCTCAAATTCCACGCGTATATGGTTTGCCAAAAATGAATAAAGGGGACATCTTTCCTATCAGACCAGTCTCTAGTTTTGTTTCCTCCTATAATTATAAATTAGCTGTTTTCGTAGGTTCGGAATTAAAGAATGTTCTTAATCCAGTTTATCGATACCTCATCTCTAATACGTCTGAATTTAACAAAAGCACCAAATATTTGACCCTTTCAAAAGACTCAATTTTAATCTCGTTTGATGTGGAGAATCTATTACCCTCCATCCCCACCGCTGAAGTCAAAAACACCTTTTCTGAAAAGCTTACCAACTCTGATATCTCTAATGAAAACTGTGAAACACTCATCGAACTATTAGATATCTGTCTTCAACACTAATGTTTCCTCTTTCAAGGCCAACTAATTTCCCAAATGTTAGGAATCTGCATGGCCAATCTAATAGCTCCTTTTCTTGCCACCATTTTTATGGACCATATAGAATCAAGTCTCCTATCAGCTAATAATACCCTTGTCAAAAAAATTAAACTTTGGTTCAGATATATGGATTATGTTTATTTGCATATTCCAGGTCAACCCGAACAAAGTTCACGACCTGTTACTAATTTTAAACAGCCAATTTCCTGTTGAAACTCAACAAGTCAATAAATTTTTTGGATTTAAATATCACGAATAATAACATCAATAATCTTGTTTTCAAAATTTACAGAAAACCAACGCGACTAAAATTAGTTGAGAACAAAAACCAAACTAACGCAAAGTCGCCTAGATAATTATGTCTCGAAAAATATAATTGCCCGAGTTTATATATGATTCTTAGGAATGCATTTGACCTAGTTACAGTCTATTAACACATTTTAAGCGGGTAACAAAATTGACTAAACTTATGTGCGTAGCGGGCAAAATTCGCGTCAAATTGCGCGTGTGAAATCTAGTCTATACATTAACACATTTTAATAAAAGACCCGGCATTGTCTTTGAGGGTTCTTTTTTATGCCACCAGTAACTATTTTAACAATTTTATGTTGAAACTCAACAAGTCAATAAATTTTTTGGATTTAAATATCACGAATAATAACATCAATAATCTTGTTTTCAAAATTTACAGAAAACCCCCCCATGCAGATAATTGCATAGACTATGCACCTGTTCATCCCTTCCAACACAAACTAGCTTTCTTCAATTCGATGTTCCATAGATAGTTTTCAGTCGCACTTTATTACAACGCTTTGATATCCTAACTAAAAATAATCTTGCAGTACCCATCAGCGAATCATTATCCAGACAACCTCATAAAAAATACAGTTTACAAAAAACTGAATCACCACCCTGCCTATAATGTTCAGAAACCTATTCGAAAGTACTTGTCTTTAGCATTTATAAATGACCTTTCTTATCAGATAAAAAACATTTTAAAGAGATCAGCACCCTTTATCTTCATATCTTACCGCCCTCCTTCAAAACTATAAGATTTGTCAGTTCGCTTCAAGGATCATATTCCCTTAGATAGCAGGAGCAGTGTTCACCGCCTCCAGTGCGTATGTGGCAGCAACTGTATAGTCCAGATCAGAAGGTCCTGCCAATATCGTATCAAGGAACATTTATCCTGTCTACGTAATTTAAAGTATTCATCCAACTTTGGTAAAAAAAATTTAGATTCAGGCCATGTTAACTTTTTCTATAATGTTAACATGGCTACATTTTTATATGAAAAAGAAAAAAAACTCGAGCTAGCGGAATCTTTTGAAATAACTACTCTATCAAAACCCTATGTACTCTATGTAAATGACCACATAGCGATTGGTGATATAAAATTCTTCAAATGTATATCAATTCTATAATCATACGCACTCCCTACTTCCCACTCAAAACATTCAAGTCCCACATTCTTCGTTTCTCCTCAAAACTCGCCTTATAACAAACAATCTTATTTATCCAAACCATTAACATAATTTAAATTCACGCATCATATAATACAAGAATCCATTTGTAGGGGGTCACGGTGAATGCTCATTTTTAGCGTTAAAGCTTTCTGCATATTATTTTCAGCAACTTTAGTTTGATATTTCGTTTGTCAATGGGCGTGTACCAGTCGGTTCTCGTAGATAGTCCTAAATACTTCAAGTTATTAAAGTTTGTTTGCTTTTGGGTATGTTTGATGATTTTCCTTCGATAGCTCTGGTTGAAATGGATAGACTGCAGCTGTTATAAAAATGGTAAATTTCCCATCATTGGTGGTTATTGACGATGGTAAAATCGACAGCATTTGATGCAATTCCGCACCACAGACTTTGTCAGTGTTTTCCCTGAAGGGTTCTAAAATTTGTCGCTGGTTGAGGACAAAGTTTGCTGAGGTCACGCACGCAACAATCTCAGGTGCTCATTCCTTAAAATAAGTGTAGCCAATGGATGGTGAATTAAAATGGGATGCCTTTTTTGACAAAATTTCGAGAGCTCAAGACGTCCTCCAACTCGTAAAAGTTCTTCTTGGTCCAAGAATAGCTAACTGAGAAATGTTCAAAACGTTCATAGCATTTGTCGTTTCATGGGGTTTTATAGAACCCGCAACCCTATTGACCTTGGAACAACAGTTCTGAACAAATCGCAATGCACACGCAAGTACGCGTAACCTTTAACCTTTCTCAATAGGCAAGTTTTGGTAGTCTTTCACTCTGGAAGATCTAAAGAACTGGAACTACCCTTGAATTGAGGACAAGATTCCTGGGTTGTTTTGAGCAATGATGGCCCGTGCCACCATTTTTCTGCATACTGGATTTTGCTTGGAAGCAAACCCCGAGACATTATGTCTGCAGGATTATCATTTGTGCGTATATAATGCCAGTTTTCTGCAGACGATAAATGCTTGGTAATGGATATGCGATTACAAACAAATGTTTGCAAATGTTGAGGATCTGTATGAATCCAGTGCAAAACTCCTTAAGAATTACACCATTAGTGAATGTCGCCCTTATAATGAATGTCAGAGACAACGCGAGAAATGAGTTTGGCCACCAATTAAGCTCCACACCGTTCTAATCGTGGAATTGTCAATTTCTGAAGTGGCGCTACACGTGATTTGGCACATAAAAGGTTGACATGCACATTGTTCTCCATGTAAATTAATTTGAAATACACGCAAGCACAATATGCCTGTTGTGAGCTGTCAGAAAATCCATGCAACTTGACGAGTTTAGTGTGATCAAACGTCACTCTACGATTGGTTCTGATTGATTATATGCGTGTAAGTTCCCTTTGAAATTGTTGCCATTGATGAAGCACAAAATTAGACACTGGGTGATCCCAATTAAGTTTTAATGTCCAAATTGTTTCCATAATTATTTTCGCTAAAACGACTACAGAACCCAAGAGGCAGATAGGATCGATGATCTGCCTTTTGTTACCAAAATAGATCATTTCGTTGTTGTTTCTAGCTGTGAAGGATCTAAATTGAACAAGAGTTTATCTGACTAATTTGACCATGAAATGCCTAGTGTTTGAACATTGCTTGCATCAAGAACTAAATTGGGTTAGTCACTTGGAAAATTGTTTGTAATGGCCTGAATTACAGCAGAACTATTAGAAGTCCACTTTTGAAGATCAAATCTTGGACCAGCCAGAATACTGCTTACTTGTTGAAAATTGAGTACTAACAGATCCAATGAATCATTGCCTGAGAGCAAATCTTCGACGTAAAAATCCCTCCTGATCATTCTAGATGCCTCAGGACAAGAATCATTAACATCAATTGAAAGCTCATGCAAGGCATGAGTAGCCGGAAACGGAACTTCTGATGTTCCATAAGTGATTGCTTTTAGATCGTAACACTGAATGAAATAGGAATTGTCATACCGCCATAGAATTCTTTGGTATTTACTATCATCATCATGGACTTGAATTTGACGATTCATCTGTCTGATGTCCGACGAAACAACATATTTATGCAACTTGAATCTGAGAATAACTGAATGCAATTAATCCTAAACGATCGGACAGATGCATGTATGGAATTGAGCGATTCAACTGTGATACTCTCCAAGGTTCCATCGAACACAACACGCAATTTGATCGTAGTGTTTTGCTCGCGAACTACAGCATGGTGAGAAAGAAAGTAGTCATTAACGGCGTTACTGTAATTGCTCAACTTTACCATATATCGCTGATTCTCGTAATCATGCATGAAATTATGGCAAAGTTCCGTGAAGCATGCATTTGACGAGCAACGTTTCTCAACCGAAAATAAACGGCGTTTTGTGGCAGTACCTGTACTCCCTAACAAATCAGTAGACTTACAAAACGGAATGAGAACTACAAATCTACCATCTGCATTTTGAGAATATATTTTCTGAAAATGTTTGTAGGAGTCCAATTTGTCGAGAAATGCATCATTTGGAAGATATGACACTTCCGTTTTCCAGAATTCGTACAATTGATTGTCTAAATTGTTTTCATCTGTAATCGCAAAATTTCATTGAACAAATTGACAAATTGAGGTCTATCTTTTCTGGCAAATAAAAATTGGCGTCAGTCAATTGAACATAATTCGACATCCCAAGATTGATGAATCGAACCTAACCGAAGGTAGATGATGACATAACGTTGGCACAATGTAGCATGAAATTGTAGTGCTATGTGACGACACCCTCGATTTTAATTGAATTGAAACTTCTATAGTAATTGTAGATGTTTTGGCATTGATGCCAATTAATGAAATGTTGACTTCATGTTGTCTAATACCTAATTTGTGAGCAAAATCCTTTGAAACGAAGTTAGATTCGTTTTAGAGACTTCATTTTCTCTATTCTGGAAGGTACGGAAAGTATCAGAAAATCTGGACATTTATAGATGAAATGTTTATCCTAACAGAAATAACAAGAGATTCTGCTAGATGCAAAGGCATGTTTTTTGGATTCTTGTTTTACTGCCTGAAAACTACTAGATGGTTTATCACGATACTCAATTGTTTCGACTATTGCTGCCTTCGCCTGTAAGAAATTTATCAATTCAGTGAAAGGAAACTCACCTATGCACTTGTTTACTGTTACTGTTAATATGTCCAATTTTTCAGAAAGAATAGTAGTCATTACAGCATCCCAATTATATGTGGGCTGCTTTAACGATTTTAATGAACGAATGTGCTTTTGAACTGCATCAATTAGCTTGTAAATGTCCTGAGAGTTCTCCTTGATTGAAGATTTAGATTTAGAATAGCTTTAATGAATAGCTTTAATTAGATTTAGAATAGCTCTCTTAGATTTAGAATAGCTTTAATGTGATTTCTGGTTAAAATCTTTTGATTACTGAATCTGTTGCCCTATAGTTCCCAATCCAGTTTATAATTGTCTGATGTAAAATTAAGAGAATGTATTATCTGAAACGCAGCACCCGCTAAGCAAGCGCGTAAGTAATGACATTTCTGTATTTCATTAATGGAATCGTTTTGATGTATCAAAGATTCAAAATTGTCTTTGAATTGCAACCATTCATCGAGCTGTCCCGAAAACTTTGGCAAGTTAATGGACGGCAACTTTATATGCTTGTATGACATATGCGGTTTGTATGACCGGTTGAATGCGAATGATTGCTGATGGACAGCGAATTACTCTCGTTAGACCCATTACTGATTCGTTCAGTATTAGGCATGAGCAGTTTAATTAATGTCAAGTTCTTGTGCCTTTGTTTCATTAGGCTGAGTTTTTGAATCGCAAATATACTTTGTAAAACTTGTTAAGCTGTGTTTTATGCCACCCCTTTTCGTATACAATTGAGTAAGCGTTAAACCGTCAATCTCCTTGACATTACTAGCTGCCATGCTGTAGCTATGCTAGATGAAGTACTCGATGCAAATACAAAACAATAATTGAATGATGTGCTTGTAAGTTGTTGACAAATAAAACAACCCAACTCAATTTTTTAAAATAGTGTATGCATATACCCAAATTTAACTGAAATTGAACGTAAATTTGAATTGAATTGAAAATATTCAATCTTATTTAATTTAGTGTATTGTACTTAATTATCCCTGTTATTCAATGTTGTATTCAAACTGAAGCATCGTTTCAAAGGAATAAAAAGGTAATAATGGAATACACTCACCGTTCTGATATTTGACGAATTAAATCGATTACTAATGTTGATTTACTCCTTATATAAAAGGCCACTTTAGTACTTGAATATTTCTGGCGCCATCTAAACGCTTGTGTTCGTTTGAATGCCGTATGATATATCTTACGTATATATGCGTTATAAATATGGCTTCCGCTGAATAACCAAGCACAAATATCGCCTTTTTACCAATAATCCGTTGAGATGGACCAAATGTTTGATGATTTTCCTTCAATAACTCTAGTTGGTAATAAGATGTAGATATTTGCTGAATTAAAACAATATGTATTGTTAGCAAATCGACTGTAATTGAGAAACCACATTTATATCTGAATTTCTAAGCATTAACAGTTTTCAACTAACAGTTAAGTTAGCTCTCTCTGTATATAAAAATACAAACGATACATAAAAATACAGATGAGGCGGAAAACATCGTGCATATTTGACTGCCCAAAGTATATTCTTTGAAGCCTTATATGTAAATTAGTTCAATTTCTGATCCTTTTACGTTCAACTTATAATTTTTTAAAAATGTTTTACTGTTGTTTCTTATCATTAATAGAACTTGATGTAATGAATTTTTAAGCTTTCGTTGCTCTATCTATGCTCTGTAATCATCTGTTTGCTTCACTTTATTATTAATTATAATATAATTAGTAGTTTTCCTCTGATGATGATCACTACGTAATTGAAAACGCATTAAGCACATTTAAAATTAAGAAGTAGTTAGACGACATCTTGCTTCATTAATTTAATATTATAGATCTCGTTGATTTCAATCACAATATCACTTATTACTAATTTATTAAAACAATCAAATTGCTCTATCGTGTCACAGAACCCAAAACAATAAGTTTCAAATAAATGGCAATTAAAAGTATTTTGCTTTAATTATATGATATCAACAATTTTATAATAATAAAATTTTAAATTATGACTTTAATTTAATCTTAAGAACTCATAATTAGATTTCTTATAACGCTCTAAAGGTGTAAAAGGGTGTAACAGAACAATTTCTCTGAACGTTTTATAATACTCTAACACCTCTTTAATAAAAATTACCCTATTAGCATAGTAAGTACTCAGATAGAAAACAGAAACCAGCCTCATTATAATCTTTCGCATTACTTTTCTTATGCGTTCGGTTTTTTTTTTCCTTATTTCGACTTTGAACCAACACTAAACCGAAGCAGTAATATTATTAAAAGTTCGTTTCACTATGACTAAGTTTACTTTCGCAAAAAGTTATAGTGTGTATCTAAAAAGTTTGAATTAAGCCAAACTGTTTGTTTAATACATAATGAGTGGAAGTAAGCTTAATTACTAACGCACCGTTTCACAGACGGCAGCGTTAACAGAATAATAAACGCTTTCCTTAACCGTACATATTTAGGTATCCCCACTCTATGTAATTTACTTTTATACTGATATAAGCTTATAATGCTAAAAGCATGCTCCAGTGTTCATTTGTTTTCTTTTAATTCCGTATCTAAGTTCTATTACCGTCTAATATACGAACGGTTATTGTTTATGTTACATTTAGCTGCGATGGACGAGAGACCTAGTACGTCCAAAAAAGTTTGCGTTTATGATGCAGAATATGAAGAACAACTTATGAAATGGTTCGAAGAAATGAATAGTGATTGTAGTGACGTTGAGAATGATTGTGATGAAAATGAAGTCATAATTAGTGAACGTGAAACTGATTCGGAGGTAGAAGAATGTGAGCGTTTTGCAATAAAATCTGAATAAATTCTTTTTACAAGGTTTCTATATTATACAAAAAAGTAATAACGGGGAAGAAATTGGTGATAATTTTGAAGTTGAGTACAACCAAGGAATTGTAGATTAGAGTGATGAAGAAGCTGACCAAGATGAGGAAGATGAGGGAACTGTACGCATAAAATAATATTACGGGAAAAATAGATATAAATGGTCATCATTACGTGCAAGTTCTAATAGAGGGCGTGGTTTACAAGAAAATGTTGTAACCAAATTACCCGGCTTACGACCGGGCGTGCAATTAGGAACCAAGAGTGATGCAATAGCAGCCTGAAAACTGAAAACTTACGGATGAACTATGCGATATAACTTTGAAGTAAACAAATAAAAAAATAATAGAGAAGCGCAACAAATATGTTAGAAAAACTTCACCAAAATTGAAAGATTTTGATAAAATTGAGCTTTGATCATCTTCGGACTATTAGTGTTTATGTCACTTTTTAAATCAAACAATGAAAGCATAAATACTCTGTTTGCTAGAGAAATAATAAGATTTATTATGAGCAAAGAACGATTTGCTTTCTTATTAAAATGTTTTAGATTAGATAATGCTGAAGATCGAATTATGCGAAGAGGTTCAGTTTCAACAGCACCAATTACTGATGTATTTAGTTTATTTGTTAAAAATTGTCAGGCGCATATACGACAGGAAGTTACGTGTGTATAGATGAAATGTTGATTGGCTTTCGATGGAAGTACAAGTTTAAAATGTATATGCCGCAAAAGCCACTAAAATATGGATTGAAAATTGTGTGCTATACAGATGCGCGTACTGGATATTGGTATAACGGCTACGTTTATTTCTTCAATACTGGGACTGTCTCTGAGAGACAGGATACCCAATGTGACTATACGGCATAGGACGTATAGTCACATTGGGAGAGTTGCAACCTTAAAGTGGAACTGGGCTGGCCATTTGGCACGACCAACGGATGGAAGATGGTCAAAGCGTATTCTGATGTGGAGACCAAGGCACGAAGCCTATAGAAACAGAGGCAGACCACCAACAAGATGGACGGACGATATTAAGAGAATC
>WYDF02015168.1:0-13453 GCA_009867245.2 Adranes taylori
ATATTGTCCTACTCGTGAAAATTGTACCAATTATGTCGTAGGTTGCCTTGATTATAAGTTACTAAACCAATATAAATGTCTTTAAATGTTAATTCCGTTTAATGAGGAATTAATAAACAATATGGAAAGGAATCACAAATTCCTTTTCAAAATGTTTATAGAGAATGTCAGAATTTAAAAAAACAATCTGTATATTTTAGAAATTTAGTTATTAATTCTTTCCTTGACTGTAATGCTCTTTATGGATATTATAAACGCAAGACAAAACTAAAAAATATTTTTTTAACATTATATGTAAAAAGTTTTAAACAACAATTCTACCTAGGTATGTCGTGACACAGAGATATCCCAAAGTAGTTATGAGAATAATATTATTTAAGGCTATTCTTTGAAACATCACAATTTTAAAGTTTCTAGTCAACAAATAACAACTTTATTTCTAAATTTATAATAAACTAGATATATTCAGTGTACTAACTTGAAACAATATTTCTCAAATCCTTCGTCAAATCAGATTTTTCTTTCAATTGAAGGAAACTGGTCTATTCAATTGAAAGGAACCGTCCCTGATGAAAAGACGATTGTTATTTTTCAGTTGAAAAAACTGTTCCTCTCAATTGTCAGAAACACTTCTGATGAAAAGATGATTGTCATATTTATATTGAAAAGAGCTTCCATTCATTAAAGGAATAACGTATAAAAAGAGATAAACGGGAAGAGACTATTTGGGTGTTACCTATCATCAATAGGTGCTTTGCTTTTGAGATTGATTAACTCATCTAATTATTTAAATTAACTCTTAAGAATTCCATTTATAACATTAACTATAAACCATTTATAATTTAAATAATCTATCATCAAATCAATTAAGAATTTAATTATATTACTCTAGGATGTTTCTTTAATTTATTGCTTGAAGCATAACAATATATATAAATGCCTCTGCCTTGCGAGTAAAGTCCCTAGTCACTACCCCAAATGGGGCGTGACAATATTATATAAATCTTTTTGCATTTTTGATCCCAATTATCCTGATCCAAGCAGCGGTGGTCACATATAGACCAATCCTATTTTAAACAAGTTACAAAAAATCACCTATATTTCGGATTCCTGACTAGGCATAGCTCCTTAAGCATATTAACTTAACATCAACTGACTTTCAAAGTTGATGCACAAAATTTCTTTGTCATTGATTAATTTTGCAGATAGGTTTTCTGATTTTAATCGCCTATTTAAGATCTCTCACATTTAAGCATATACTGTCACATACAACACAATATTTTCAAATAAAATTTTCAAAACATTTAAATCAATTACTTCAAAACCTATTCAGCACGAACAAGTAATGATTTTTATATGTGCAAAGTCGATTTATCGCAAATGTAAAATGTCCTTATAACAAGAACTTACAAATTGTCGGTCCAGTAGTAAAATGCAACAGATATAAAGCAGCGTAAAACGTTTCATTTCCAGCGCACATGCAAAATAAAACAGTTCGATCCGTATAATATAAACGCATTATCGGATTCTCGGACATATCGATGAATTTATGACTGGTCTTTCCTTGCAACAACGATCTAAAAATTTGTGTACAAATTACATCAGTCGTACATACCATATAAATATAATATTTAAAAAAAATGATTTATGGTAATTTTCTTACGTGTGCAAAAAAATCCAATGGCATGCGATATCAATACTCATACTAATCAGAAAAAAGAACATATAGTTAGGATAGAAATGTGCCAATACTGCACATAAACACATTGTACCACAACGATCGGTCAACTGATCTAATATGGCACCGAATTTCGTTGACTGATTAAATTTTCTAAAAATTTAAAATCAAAGTAATTTATGAAACATTCAGGAATCATTAAATATCGGTACGAAACCTCTTGAAAAAAATAAAATAAGTACTACGAATTTAAACAATTCTTATTAGGAACGTACAACATGCGTTCACGTGTTTCATCAAAAATCCAGTCATGTTCTTAAGTAATATATAAGGAAGACTAAAAAGTCAACATGTTGCAGCGTTCTTTTAGACAACTAGGTTTAACGATAAGGATTTAATAGTTTATTATTATATTATATTCTTATCAAGTTTGTACAATTATTTTTCTTTCAATTACCTTCAGGAATGTACAAACTTGTGAATCTAATACTTGTGATACTTGTAAAGTTCAAACATTGTTAACAGACCCAATGGAATTGGAAGAAGCTGATGATGATGTCTTAGATCCAACATTTGTACCAGAGTCAATGAAATTGGAAGCAGCTAGTGATATGATAATGTCATAGACCCTATGTTTGTACTAGATCCTATAGAACTGAAAGAAGCTGAACGAGTAGAGAATTAAAATATTGTTGATGCAGGCTCACAACAGTGCAAAAGCAGTACAACAATAACGGAAAACGTTAGAAAAAAGCTGAACCAGATAAATGGAAAATAACTGTCGAGAAAATCTACCGAAGTATTTAGATGCCATACATTAGTGCAAATAGTAAAAAGGGGATGACTGTCAAAATGTCAAAAAATATTGATTATACTAATTGCATTTACAAATGTACCAATAAATTCAATTTTAATAAAAGAATCCATTTCTGTAGAATCTATTGGGGTATGAAATCATATGAACAGCAAAATGATTTCATTTTATCAAATGTCGTTTGAAATCTGTGGAAGACCACGTAATGAGAATCTAAGGGATAGGCAGACTTCAAAACAATTCTTTTGTAAAAAGATGTTTTGTAAAAACTATTCGAGTGTGTGCTAATTTTTTTCTGTCAACGCTATGTATTTCAAATAGAGTTATATCAACTGCTTCAAACATATAATGAACTAAATACTTTTTCTGCGAAAGATGGACGGGGATGTCATACACCTCATAATAAAATTATAGACGATGATGTTCCACGTATGGAAAGCCACTATTTACACAAAAGCAATAAAGGCGGCCCAATATTTAGAATAAAAAATTTATTCGCTTTATGAAGAATTTTCTGCTCAACGTGGATTCATACCAGTATCATCTTCAGCTTATTGCAAAATATTCTGCACAGATTTTAATCTTGCATTCCTCAAGAATTGCAGCCTTTCTTTAGGAATTTAACCTTCAGATGCCTTCCGGATCCATGTGATTAATCAGATTTGGAGGACGATATTGATAATAATTAAAGTTCAAACTAAAAAATTGTTGCTTAGAATATAAATTGTATACATTAATACAGATATTAAAATCATTTCTGGTAATAATTTACAAAAGCTAATAAAATTCTAAAGATTTTCAACTAGACGGAACTAAGTTACTTTTTCTTTTTAAAGTTTTTTACAAGGCTCTGTGCCAGGGAAAGCTAATAATGCTTTTAAACAGAAATAAAAAAGTTAACCTAAAATAGTGCTCTATTTTCTTGGATATGTTAGAAATTTTCAAATTGATTTTTCTCAAAAGTGGTTCCATTAACTTCATGCTTTTTGGAAGTAAGCCTACGATTTAGTACCAATACTTAAAAAAGGATATCCACAACTAATGGAAAACTACAGACGCGTAGCGGTGAAAAAATCTACCAATTTTCGCCAAAAAATTACTTTTCTTACATAAAAATGGCTTCATATCTGTTACACAGCTCAGATTAAGCTGGGCTTCGAAGTAAGCCTACGATCTAGTACCAATACTTAAAAAAGGATATCCACAACTACTGGAAAACTACAGACGCGTAGCGGTGCAATCAGGATTTGAAAAAATCTACCCATTAATTTTCGTCAAAAAATTACTTTTCTTACATAAAAATGGCTTCATATCTGTTACACAACACGGATTAAGGTGGGCTTCGAAGTAAGCCTACGATTTAGTAGCAATACTTAAAAAAGGATATCCACAACTACTGGAAAACTACAGACTCGTAGCGGTGTAATCAGGATTTGAAAAAATTACGAATTAATTTTCGCCAAAAAATTACTTTTCTTACATAAAAAGGCTTGATATCTGATACAAACACGGATTCATTAACGGTAAAAGCAAGGTCTGATTTCTTAACAAGCATATATAATACACTAAAGTTGACAAGAAATATCAAACCATTGGATGTTTTACGATATGAAAAAGGTGTTACAGCAATATGTTAAGATTGAAGTATGTGACTCTAATGTTATGTATGTATGGTAAGTTGCCTACAATAATTGGACAACTTGAGCAGTCAGATAGAGAAGTAGTTTAAGTAGTAGTTGTAAGAAAAGTGTCATGTTGTTTGTATATAAAATGCATTGTTAAATATATTAATCATATATTATTCTGCTGTGTTCTTTCACAAAATAAACACAAAACAATAAGTACTATTAAAAGCAATTGAGACATTTGGAATACGTGGAAACGCAAATAAATAGATTATATAGTACCTGATCGTTACAGAGCAACAAGCATGTTTAAATTATACATCGGGTGAGGGAATTAATGCACATATATATTTCTTATTTTATCAACATATTTTTCGGGCGGGGAGTTTGAAAAAAAATTGTTTGAGAAACATACTTCAACAAATAGGTAAAAACAGGAGACGTAGTAGTATATGCAGATGATATTAATGATATAAACCATAAACAGCAGTGGGGAAAGGAATCGCTATATAAAAAAAAGTCGACCAGTGTGAAATGAAGTACAACTCTAGGCTTGCATATCACCCACAATTTAAAATGAGATAATTACCAGTATAATAATAAAACAGCATATTACCAAAACTAAGTAAAGCTTGTTATATGATAAAATGTATACAGTGGTCAGTAGGGAAATATTGAAAATAGCATATCACGCATGTTTCGAATCAAACATTATCTATGGATTAATGTGATGGGGAAGCTCACAAGTCAGCCAGCAAGCATTTTTATTACAGAAGAGTCATACGGTTTATTTGCAAAACACCGTACAAAGCATATTGTACACAATTTTTTTAAAGAAAACAGAATACGCACATTGTACGACCTCATCGCGTATATCTCAATCATGTTTGTGACAACAACAAAAAAATGGTTAGAAATGTAACATAAATCAATACAGTACAAGAAACAACGGAGACACAAGCATACTATCACACAATACAACATTATATGAAAATAGTCCGTACTTCCAAGCGGCAAAGATGTATAACACTATCCCGAAAGAGAGCAAAATGGAAACAAGACGATATATCTTTCAAAAGAAATTGAAGGAATGACTCATAGACAAATGTCTATACAGTATCAGGCAAATAACAAACTGATATAATAATTAGGCAAATTGAACACATATCAACATAAACGAGTGATCTCATACTTCAATTTTATTTATTTTTTTACTATTTCCCGATGCTCTAGTATATGTAATACAATATGTAATGTATTGATATGTAAAATGTAACATTATTAAGGAAGATATACACTATTATTATTATATTTTATTTTATTTCCTTTTACAGATGGTTTAAATTATTGCGGCCAATATTGCAGATATTAGTATTATGTATGATGATACACTTATATTACGTGTAGTGTATGAGAGTGGTCATGGACGGCTCCAGGGACCATGAAGGGGGGAGGGGGCATCCTAACTTACAACTATGTTTTATTGGTACTATATATAAATGAAGCGATATTTAGCCTAGCCAGTGACGGATTAAGCTGTAGTCGGGCTGAAGACAAAAGTATTATCGGGAAATAGTCATCCATTCCCATATTTTAAAAAGCAGCTAAAAAAAGGTCTTCTTTCCCGTATTTTTAAAAAGCACCTACCTAATAAAAAAGAAAATAGCACCTAAAAAAGATCTTCCATCCCGTATCTTTAAAACGCACCTACTTAATAATAGTAGTGTATATTAGTCTTTCGGTGCCTTTGACCGGGTGAATAGTATGGGCCCGAGACAATTGTCTCTTTTGTCTATGCGAAATGCCGTCAGTGTTTAGCATTAATTATTCCAGGGGGGGGGCATGGTCCCAATACCCCCCCTCCGCGATCTGGAGCAGCTCATGAGAGTGGTATTCTTATGTGATCAGACTTATTATGAATCTTATATAAAATTATATTATATTTTCAACCTTAGACTTTTGTATTGTTTATGTACTTTTTATTGCATTTTCTTATATTGTACTTATGAATTGTCTAACTTACGCACGTACATTTTGTCATGGGCGTAGTTATAAAATTTCAATGGAAGGGGTTTGCTATACTTAGTTACATAAACAAAGATTAAAAGTTTTTAAGGAACGAGATTTAATCTTGTTCCGTCTGATACAAAACGCAACATTAGTTAATCAGGATTGACAATTATGTGTCGGTGTGCTGTGGAAAGAGGTAATCCCGTGAGGCGCTCATGTCCTGTTCTCCTTTGGAGTAGGTTTTAAGCCGCCTCAACGTTGAAAACGTCCGTTCGCGCATTACCGTCGAAACAGGCAAAGTTGGAGAAATTTACAGCATTGCTTGTATATTTGGGTAGAAGTCTGCTTCACATACGTCAATGGCTACAAGAGCAGTAGATGCTTTTTCAGAAGAATCTGTCCATTTTGTGTACCACAGCTCATACACAGAGTCAAATAGCAACGATTGTTGTTCATTCCAAGTCAAGTATAGGGTTCCGAATTTTTTTTTACTCGTCCGATAGGTTTTTTTCTCCATTTTGGATCGGAATCAAGAGCTGAATGTCAGCTATGACAACTTCACAAGTATGGAAGCATGCTTCCAAAGATTTCTACAATACCGATTTCTACGATAGTAGAAACTACCCTCCAGGTAAACGCGGAATTGTTATATCGCCGGAGGTCATTTCCTGGGCTTAAAAAATTCACGTTAATCGTTGTTCGATTCTTAGATATCTTAATGTGGACATGTGTCCACATGTAACTGCACCATTTACCTAAAAAAGAAGATCTAGTAGCAAACAAAGAAGAGCCCTCAAAGTATCATAATTATCTTCGGGCTCCAATAATCCTAGGTAACCCTGCTCCTGGTGATCCTTTAATGAAATCTCCTGCCGTCCACATAACAAAATAGTTTTTATGATAGCTCTTAATCTGTTTCTATTCTCATCGGCTATTTTCATGTTTTTGCGATTTAAGCTCTCTACAACATATCGATCGCCTTGAGCAAGTTTGCTAAAATCTACCGCTTTCCTTTCCGCGAATTATATTACATTCAGGCATGTTCATCGAATTTTTCCAAAGCATTTTTCCAGTCTATAAATAGTATTGTAACAAGAGTACAGTGCTTGTTTCCCACTACGACCTTCTTTAGTTCCAAAGATCCACAGTGCTTATTTCAACGCATCGGAATATGCCAACCAAGAATATGTTTTGAACAAACTTGCCTGAAACGCCAAATTCGTTTACCGGAAACAGGAAACTTAAAATCTTTGTCTGGCATCCAAATCGTTCGTATACTACAAAACCAAAACTGGTATTTGAAGTTTCCTCACGGTCAGCAGTGGACGAATTCTCAGCACTTGGGCATGGCAGATGTTGGCAGGAGATGAAACATTTTGATAGGGGGCAGGTTCAAACCCCTAAACCTTCACCTTACCTACGCCCATGCTTTTTATAATCCTATTATTGGATATATTCACTAGACGCTCTATTATTTTTCTGAACATTTTCTCATGTGTTCGAAAAGGTAAATCACAAAGTACTTAACGCCAAGGCAAACACTTTGGGAATCAAAGAATACTTCCTACATAGTTTGAGAGCACTTTCACTAACTAATTTTGCATAATAATTTTTCAGTCATAAGTACGCCCTTATGACTGAAAATTTTATGGTAGTAAAATTTTATAATGTATGGTCTTGTGGGCACCATAAATCCCAATGCACCATACATCCCAAGGCACCATACATCCCAAGGTACAAATCTTGTCAAAATTGCGAAAAAATAAATTTATCTAAAATTCGTACAAGTTATCTATTTACGTAAATCAACAGCTAAAATAAATGATGAATTTAAATAATTTTGTTAGGTATCGATTCTTTCTAGGTTACAAGATGTATAAAATTACAAAATATATAAATACCTTGCGGCATGTCCGTCAAATGCATCTAAAAGTGCAGAAGTGATATAGCAAGTCGATGCTATTACATGATTCGAAGGCATAAAATAGAATGAGATTATCGCCAAAATTACTCTAGCAAAACCTACAATGATAAAGTAAAAAGCTTTATCAATTTCATTAAATCCATACACTCCGAAGAGATTTATTACAGACATCAATTTTATTCTAAAAAAATGTTATTACTTAACTTTTTTTAATTTTTGAATTTGTAATTAAAACATCCAAATCAAAGTATTGAATGTAAAAAAAATCATGAAAACTTTCTTTTAAATACTAATAAATTTAAGACGTAATGATTCCAGGAATGTTTCTTTGCAATCAATGAAGTAACATTTAAATATTAAATACTAAATTAACGTGTTTGAAAATAGGTAATAAATTTCTGATCTACGATAAATTTCTGAATAAGGCAAAAGTCAATTCAATAATACAAATTTCATGTTTTTAGAATTATACAACATATTCTTAATTGACAAAGATATCACAAATTTAATTATAATGTAATGTTTTCTTAACAAATAATCAAAATTAAAATTTGTGTATATAATTAACATGTAAATTACCGATTAGATTTGGTATGAATAAAAATATGTTTTCTTCAGCCATTTATGTAATATTTTTAATACGAACTTTTGTATGATTATGAAGCAATTAGTTTTAATTGAATTATTAGCAAATAAAACTAATATTATTATCTTTTATTGATTTTCTTTGCATTTTAAATAATTCTATTATATGCAATGTCAGAAACTGGCGTGTATATTTGGTTGCCTACTTAAGAACTTTTAACTTATATTAGGTGAACAATTCTAAACAACACCAAAACTACGTTAAGACGTAACTATAGAAAATTTATTTCAGATAGGAAAATTGCAGCCCATAGCTCATATGTAAATAAGGCGGCAAATAAGACAAAAGCAGCCTGGGACACCTAATACCGTTTACAAATTCAACTTTCGAGAAGCTACATTTATTGAAGTCCGTGACATAATCATTGAAATGAAGTGAAACAAGAGCAGGGATGTATATGGTTTCAGTACTGATTTATTAAAAGCTGTAGTAAATACCTACATCCCTCTGACGAAAATAATAAGTATGTGTATAAGGTCCTGATGATTTTAAATTTGCTTATGTTATACCCATACATAAGGAAGAAGAGTGTTCGAGATTTACGTGAAAAAACAGCTATATGCATATTTTGAAACAAACAACCTGTTTAATAACTCGCAATTCGGGTTTCGTGAAGGTAAATCCACAGTCCAAGCAATCCTCCAAATAGTGGATAGTATCAGTGATGGGTTTAGTTCTAGAGAATTTACATCTGCCATTTTCTGCGACTTGTCAAAGGCGTGTGACTGTATATCACATAAACTGTTTGCCAAAAAGCTCGAGGCTTATGGGTGTGATAAAAATGTTGTGGCGCTTATGTTCTCATATTTGACGGATCGCGGACAGGTGGTGGGATGGAATGGTGAGGTATCCGGTACTTAACGGATATCGCATGGTGTGCCTCAGGACTCAATTCTTGGGCCACTATTGTTCATAATGTACACAAACGACTTGGAGAAGTATCTACACACATTAGACATGGCTGGCAACTATTTTGCTGATGACACAACCATCTTCAGGAATTGTGTGAGTCTGGAGGAGACCAGGGAATTTCAGACACGATCAACGACAAATAATCTAACCCTAAATCTCAAAAACACAAAGTGTGGGGTTCGGTATGAGAAGGCTGGAGGATGCAAACGCGCGAGTAAAATAAAATTCTTGGGTATGTACCTTGACCCCCACATGACTTGGAATTCACAAGCTGAACATCTGTCAAAGAACATCCCTATTCTTACCCAGGATGTTAGAAAAAACGTGTACTTGGACGTAAGAAAAAAGCCTATTTCGCCTATTTAAAAAATGTGGAAATGGGACCTAAAAAAAAGGTCTTCAAAACTGTTTAAAGTGTTATGCCGTATGTTTAAATTTAAATGTACAAGAGTGTTTTAAATTGTATTCTAATTGATATAATTATAGTTTATTAGACGAGTGTAAACATGAAAATGTATTTTGACACTATAAAATTTATCTTATCTTATGAGCGTAGTAAGTGCAGAGCACTGAACTCCTAGAAATAGTAATGCCGGAACATATAAAATTATGTCCGAATTATAACCTCACACTTTCATGTATATGCTTACTAAAAGATAGAACGCTAATGGGCGATGCCAAATTGGTGGGAAATAAGTTTAGCAAACATTCAGTGGCGTAACATAGATATTTCTGAAGGAGTATAAAATAAATATAATCTTTAAATTAACTGCCATTTTGTTTTTTCTTCCTAATTTTGAAAATTTTATGTAATATTATGGGTTTAACGTGCCTTGTGTGTGGTGAAAATGATAAAATATTTCTAGGTAAGTAGGTACTTCTAAGTGAAATACTGTCTGCATTTTAAAAAGCACTGGTTGTAACTTAATAAAAGTACAATAAATTGTAATTATTCTCAATATAAACAACGGTGTATCCAAAGGACAAAAATATCATTTTTGTGCAGAATCAATTCGTACTTTGAGTTGCGTTGTTGCTTCGTTTGAATTTTGCAACCCATCGCCGTGACTATCATATTGGCAGATCATTCTTGTCATGTGGGCAATCAGTTTATTTTGATTTGAGTTAAGATTGAGGCGTGATATTTGTAACTGTTTGTGTAAAACTCTGAATTGCGTTAAGTGGAAAATGTTCACAGACTGGGAGTTCAAGTGAGAGCAGAGGACACTGAAGAAGGATTGCCAAAGTGAGAGCATTTGGTACTGAAGAAGGCTTTCCACCAATGCATCTACCCTTACCTGGTTATTTAAGTCAATTTGAAAATCCTATACATCTATATGCATCTTTCGAAATAATTAGTAGACCTAATGATCACCCGTTATAAGGTTATAACTAAAGCACGGAATACGTGCACAAGAAAAGTCGCAAAATATGCGCATATATATGCAGCAATTTATAAGAATTTATGCATGTAAATGGGTGATATATGCAGAAAATATGCAATATTTTTATGTGTTCGCTAAACCCATAGACCTTAAAATAAAACCACATTTGTCGAAATATTTTATATTGCTACAAAAAATGGTTTTACATTACCTTAAATATTATTGTAAAAATAACTGATACTTAAATGTTTTTGGGAAGTTTCTACAAAAAATGATTGTCTTTCTACCTGTTTGTACAAAGATAAACTTCTTTCGGCATCAACAGAAGTAATGGGGGCGTATTTAAATTTTCCTAAAATCGTCAGACTCATATATAAAGAACTATTCTCGTCAAAGTCCCGAGTGAACATTATAGATACATTGCTTATTGCTTATTTTTTACTAGGACATTGTTTAAAATCGTTTGACTCAGCGTTCATATATCTGTTTACAGTTTTGCTTCTAGTGGTCAACATCGAATTATTCACTTAGGTTTTCCAGACCAAGGTATTTATCGGTTCGTTAGGTAATTTAGATTTATTATCAGATTATTCAAATAGATAGTTTGTCAAAATACTAAGACGCACGGTTCTGTTTTGATATTTTTGCATGTGTAGTACAAATAACAAGCGAAATTTGCAAATATGCGCTAGAATGTAAATTATGCAAAAAAAAAATTTAAAAACTCAAAATTATGCAAAATATGCATTTTGGATATATTCCGTGCAAACTATCAAAACGGAGCTGATAACTATACCTAATTACACCGGATAGCGGAACGCTATTTTATAAAATAGCAGGAATCAATAAAAAACTGTGTTTTCATATCACGTGATCGAGCGAACATCGCGCAGGACGAAGTGACTGAAGGCAGTATTGAGGTAAACATTACAATAACCTCTAAATTTATTTATATTTCGCCTATTTAAAAGATTTATATTATTTAAGATGTTTTACCGCTAAACGTACGATCGAAGATCATGTACATGCACACGTTTGTCCCATCTATGCCCCGCCTCTGTCGTCTCGCTGATTAAATCAAAGATTTAATACTTACTTAATTTACCGCACCTGTTTACGATCACAGCCAACCTTGTCATTTGCATGACGTCAGTAATGTTACTATGTAAATTGAAAATTGAGAAAAAACAAGATGAACATAAATTTTAATGATAAGTGTTATTACATAGAAAATACTAGATAATATTTTAATAAAATGAATTTATTTGCATTGCATTTATCTGCAATTAAAATATCTTTTGCATTCTTTGCATTAACATATAAATGATTTCTTGAAAATTTATTAATTAGTTAATTTACCGTACCTGTTTATAATAACTACCTACCTTGCACCACTCACATATAATATATAAAGAATTAATCTGGAATATGTAATTTAGTTTAATCAATGTCTTCATACGACAATATTTATATTATTATATTGGTGAATTATTCATATTTAATAATGAGTCAACAATTATTCAATCCAAAAACATTACTTGCTTCCAGTATAAAAACAATTCTTAATAAAATTCCATATAGAAATTTTAAAAAAATTGAAAATATTTTACCTAAAATGGTGTACAATCAAATACTTAAAACAGAACTTTATGGCAATAAACTTTATTATGAAGATGATATAGAAATAGATGACGATGAATTTAATTATAAAATGAATTATTGTCAAAATAATCCCTTTGATGTTAAAGATTTTTTACAAATCATGGATTATCCTAGTGGTAAACTTGATTGTTTACCGGAATATTGTCATATTCATATGGAATACTATGTTCAATATAATCAAAGATCAAATTTATGTTCATCTTGTTTTTTCTCAATTTCCAAATATTCTAAAAGTTACAGTAGAAATTTGTGGAAAAAACAAAATATAAAATAACAGAACATATAACGAAAGAAAGTACTGATATGTTACAAACATTTATATGGGTAACATATAATTGGTGTAGTCATTGTAATAGTACTCCATTATTTAATATCACTGACGCTGAAGACTGTCGTTTATTATATGGTTACCATACACGTACTCGTATAATTAATAATCGTAGAAACAGACCTCAAATACGTTTTTATAGTTGCGTTAGCGACTATGAAAATAGTTCCGACGATTCCGATGATGAGGAATCAATAATGAAACAAGTAAAAGGCAACTTTATTGATGATACATTATTTAATTTCTTTGAAGAAACTAATTAATGCAAAATGGAAACGATAAGTATAAAAACTTCCCAAACATGGATGATACTTTGGGATCGTTTCTTGGACGAATGGATACACCATCCAGGGTTGGCGACAGACATTTCAGACTTTTGAAGACGTAAATCCACTTCATGATGATTTCGAAAATGAAAATTTTGATGTAGATGATTTTTTCAATATTTTTTAGAAATAAATAAGAACAA
>WYDF02015179.1:0-13453 GCA_009867245.2 Adranes taylori
GACCTTCACGAAATTCATCACTAATATAACTGCGGTCAAATTTAAACTCTTGGTACCATCGAAAGACAGTTGTCCTTCAAGGTGCCTCTTCACCAAAGGCAATTTTCAAATCTTGTATGCCCTCCTTTTCACTTTTTTTTAAACTAAAATAAAATAAAATCGTTGCTCGACATTGTTCTCTATTTAAATCCATTTTTATTGAATTCTAAATAATTTTGAAAATTTGCAGTAACGAAACGGTTCGATATATTTACAATCTGTCACTTTTGTTTGACAGCTGACAGATCAAACTTCATGACGCTTTATGGATTAATAATCGCTTAAGTAGTGTTGCCACATCCCGAAATTTTAACAGCATCCCTCGTATATATGATTTTAAATCTACAAATCATTATATGAATTTCTTTTTTTCATCCTTGATTGGAATTTCTTTATACTAAAAAATGATGTTAAGAAGGCTACAGACATTTTTTATGAATTATATATTCCGAAAAAAAAAAAAGATAAAACAAGTAATTTTCCCATTTGGTTCAGTTCTGAATTAAAACATTAGTTATTGAAAAGAAAATTGCTCATAAAAAATCTATTCAAAGCGAAAATCATCTAGATTATGCGAAATGTTCAAAGCTTAGAGAAAGATGCAAGTTCTTGTCAACCAGTCGCTATAATAACTATATCAGAAATGTGAACAGTAATATTAACAAAAATGCCAAACAATTTTAGAACTTTATAGTGGAGAAACAAAAATCTAATTTAATACCTAATATTATGAAGTTTAACAATGTTAAAGCGTGTAATGGCCAAAATATATCTGATTTATTTTCAGACTAATTCTCAACAGTTTATCAAGTGATACTTGTAGAATTCCTGAACCAAGTGTAGGATCATACAACTATAGCCTCTCCATAGTTTTCTGTCTCAGAAATAATCGAAAAGGTTTCAGAATTAAAACAAGAGCGTCAGCCTGGGTCTGATGCCAGTCCTACAATTCTACTAATTATAAGACCTTTATTGGCATCAGATACATACAACTTACCACAACAAAATACTTAATTCTAAACACTTTCTAAGTATTCTAAACGCATTTCCCATTTTTTTTAAATACCCTTCCAATCCTCCCCGCATTTCTCCTGCTCACCATACCCAGCCTCTACACGCTTTATTTCTCTCTTGTCCCTTTAGCTTACATCACTTTCTCTCCACTTTTTCCTAATCTTACCCCATACCTCTCTAAATACTCCTCCAACATTCAAATGTTCCTTTCTACAATCTCTCCCTCCCTTCTTGCACACCATCATTTTTGTCTTGCCAACATTCACTTTCCACCCTCTCCTATCCATATATCCTTTTATTCTTACAATCATCTCTTATCTCTTTTCTGTCACTCGCCATACATACAATGTTATCCGCATATGTTAGAGATAGTACCTTCATATTTCCCACCATCCCCCCCCCTGCTTGCCCCTTCTCCAGCACACCCGCCATATCTGCCAAATATATATTAAATAGGCACGCACTTAATGGACAACCTTGCCTCATTCCCCTTCTGGTCTCAAACCATTCAGAGGCACATTCATTCAGTCTGGCTCTCACTTTCGTCCCCTCACACATTCTCTTAATTAAGCCTACCAAAACTTCCGACACCCCTACTTTTCCCATTCTTTCCCACAATTTCTCCCTTAGCGTCAAATGTTGCTTTTAAATCAATAAATAGAGGGAACAGCTTCCTTTTTTTGCCACTTCTCTATTCATTATATAGTTTATCGTCACCAAACTATCTGCCGTGCCTCTACCTCTTATAAACGCATTTTGCGTTTGTGACAGAATATCCTTTCTCATCAGCTTTTCTTCTAACCTCCTATTTATAACTCTCGCAAACAATCTATACAACCCATTCATTATCGTAATTCCCCTATAGCTTTCCACATCCATTCTATCACCACACTTATATCTTGTCCTTTCACAATTCCATGCATATCCCTTACCGCTGCTCTCACTCAAACACACTCATCTACTGGCACTCCATCTGCTCGAATGGCACTCCATTTTTCCTTTTTTATCTCTTTCCTAACTTCTTCCACAACTTCTGCCACTTATATACCCAAATTCTTCATTATTCAAATTCAAATTCTTCATTAAATATTTGAACTATTCACAAAATATATCTTCAAAAGAAATTACGCATTAGTCTTAAAGCCAATGTCAACTAATCTTGGCCGGGTACATACAAATTAAGAACATGACTGTAATGTCCCCATGTTTTACAATATTTTCATTTTGGCTTACATTTTGCTTTATTTTATTTTGTATTATTTCATTTTGTATTATTTTACAGTTTTGTATTTATGTTGTATTTTGTGTCGTTTATTAAGTGTATATAATTTATTTCATGAACAGTTGTATACATTTTAATATAGTTTTGAATAATTTTATACTTTTGAGTTTTTTAATTGGACATTACGAAATAATGTTGTGTTAATTTCATATTTAGTTTCACGCATTGATTATGTTTAGTATATAAGTTACATGTTGTTGAGTAAGAGAAGCAATAAAATACATATAATGATTTGTACTGAATATTGTAATTCAACATTATTTAATGTTGGCCACTACAATGAATGCATCATATGAAACATATGATTGCGTTTCTTTTTGTGTTCTTTGTAGGTGTTACTAAATTTTAAAGAAAAATGGAGATGGGAATATATATGGTACATTTAAGTATAGATCTACAACAGAGACTTTTTTCATAATTAGTTGTCTGTATACCAAACTTTAGGCGTTTTTTATTTGGCGAATGTAGCATGTGTCTTCGTAAATGTGTCAGTAAGCAGTAAGGGTCATATTTTGTGAGCCTTGTAATTATATGCTAAATAACGTATAGATATATAAGAAGACACAGGAATAGACAAATAATATAGGATAAATGCGCCAGTAGATGGTAAGGGTCACATTTTGTCATTCAGATAGGCAAACTTAGACTACGAATCATTTGTACATTGTGTTTTCGACATTCATAAATTTCTTCCATACAACGTGCATCTTGTGCTAACACAGATAGACAATTCTGTGAATGGATGTATATACCTAAAAAATCCTTAGGTTTTGGCAATGTATGAAAATACAACTAATAAATGAATTATAATTGGCTACCTTTGTTAAGGCTTGATTTCTTGTGAATTTGTCTTGAATATTGTATTTAATTATTCAGTATCGTCTTTTATGGAAATTATTTTGACATCGGATAGAAGATTGCGTACTATTTCGTTAATTCTAGAGTAAACTTCGCTTGTTTCAGGAGTAATTCTAAACTAAAAAGGCTAGTTATTTTAGTTATTGTATAAGTAAAGACTGCTCTTACATGTGTACGAAAGTTCAATTATGCTACTATGCAATAATATTTGTAACCCATTTATGCTATATAACCATTTAATCCTTATAATTTTAATTATATTTAAAAAAATTCAGTTACAGCTTACATCAGTAAATCTGGTTCCTTTATCTTTATCTGTCAACATTGATAGGTAGGCAATTGTCATATTTGACGGTTATAGGTGATGGTCATATAGAGTCGAATATGTCTCTAATTGAATGTAGAATTCGTAGTGTGAGTTGGACGCTATAGTGGGAGACAGATCACACTCTATAGCCCTGGTCTATAGGAGTGGTTCGCTAGGAATATTAACACTAATATAATGTAGAGTGCTTGCTGGAGTAGGCTGAATACTGTGAATAATTGGACTTTGAGCTCAAAATAATTTGCATAAAATCGAGGAACTGTAGGACTAATTCCTGACGTAGTTAGCATGCGACTGAATGTTGCGGTGTGATTTTGGATACCTTCTCCGCAATGGAAATGTGTTAAAAAACCTGCGCCTCGTGCTCACGAGGCACTTAGTGCATGATCGCCATCTTGGTGCAGCAAGTATCATATGCATCCGGATTTCGATCTCGGCACCAGCAAGTGCATAAGGTAGCCAATTGTCACCTTCCGATTCATGTGGAGTTGTAACATCTATTGGGTCAATTTTTGGCCAACCGCCAGACTATTGTTGGATCATTGTTTATATATATTTTTTATGTAACCTGATAGTTGTCTCTTGTTCATAATTGTAATTTTTCTCGCGTTTCACGCTTAACCTTAATTTGTAAATACGTTAGTAATTTGAAGAAATTATTTAACTGACCGCCGTTGGATGGTATTAATTATAAGTCAGAGGAAGGAGAATATGGAATTAAATATTTTGGAATTAAATATTTGAGATTATTTCTAAAGGGGAGATCATGATCAGTCCGTAGTAAAATAATGTGTTAATCACTTATTAATTTAAATTATCAGTACAGTTAAGTTTACTGGTAGGCTCGTTTAAGAAATATACAAAACTATATATTAAATTAGGTCTACATTGACCGTAAGTACCCGAGAGAGAGAGAGAGAGAGAGAGAGAGAGAGAGAGAGAGAGAGAGAGAGTCATTTGTATATTGTGTAAGCCAACAGAAGCTTCTAGATGTATATTGTGTTTGTTAGTATGACCACCTGAATTTAATCTGTGTCTAAGGCAAACTAATTGTGATATTTTAACAGTTTTTAATTTTGGAAATATTTTATTGTGTCTGAGGCAATTTATAAATTTTGGATATGTCAAAATTTGAGGTCATTGATAAACTGTAACTTTTATTTAATTTTTATGTAACTTTGGCATTGATAAACAAATTCAAAAAGATGGACCCAATTAAATTAATTTGTACTTGAAATATAAATTGGATATGAACAGTCTACATACCAAAGGAAAGAGAAAGTTTTGTTTACCAAGTCCCAAAGTTTTGCTTACCACCGCTAGGGCAATAATAGTGCGTAAACAGTCGCTATGGTACTCGTGCCAATACTGGCATGTCTATTGTGTCATTGTCACTGTCAGTTGTGAGTAAGATGGCTTCTATACAGCATAAGGTTTTCTGCGTTCTTGAGTTTGCAAGAAGTGAGTTGGCAGTTACAGTGAAAAGGAAACTAGGAAAACTAGGTAAAGTATGAGCCGTTGGTTTAAGTAATTTCAACAAATTGGATGTCTCTGCAAAAGAAAAAGCCCGGGCCGACCGCTTGTGTCAGAGGATGACGTCAGAGGAATAGAAGACGTTCGTAGTCTAGAAGTTTTTGTTCGTAGTCGAAGGAAGTTAACGGCGTTTGCTTTACCGCTTACAACTTGAGCAGGCTCTGCTTGAGAATGACCAAACTACGCGTACTGAATTTTGTGGTGATATGCTAGAAATGATGGGGGATGACGCGTTTGTTTCGCGCTTAATTTTTCGCCATGAAGCGACGTTCCATCTTCGTGGAAAAGTGAATAGACACATTGTTCACATAAGGGGTCTGCAAAATCCCCGTATAACATCGCAACATGAGACAGACCCTGCAGAGCTAAACGTGTTCTGTGCCTCGTCACGGGCAATAGTTTATGGACCATTAATTTTTGCGGAAAGCATATTGGAACAATGGCTTTTTCCTCAACTTACCGAAGATTCACAAGACTTCATTTTCCAACAGAATGGACTCCGCCTCATTGGCACCGGGATGTCCCACGATTTTAAATCAATCCGTTCCTCAGCGATGAATAGGTCGCATGGGAAGTAAAGACCGTACTCTACACTTCTGGATACCGAAATCTCCTGACCTGCGTAACCGTATCACTGCTGAGATGAACTCAGTAACACAAGACAAGCTTTCTCCATTTGGGACGAGTTTAGCTACCGCTTAGATGTTTGCCGCGCAGTAAAGGGGGATACATTGAACATTTATAACCTGTGTTACAAGACATTGAAACTTCCTCTCTTCGTTACAATGTAGATTACCTGTTCATTACCTGTTCATGCCCAATTAATGCTTCATCAAATACAATTAATTAAATCGGGTCCAACTTTTTGAATAACCCTGTATTTACGCATTGTTCAAATCTTTTGTCATTAGCTATCAACATCGTAGGCTAATCAAATAATTTTAATTTGCCTTAAAATTTAAATAAATCTTAATTTATTTAGTAGATTAATCAATTTATTTATCTGATGGTGTATTGCCGATGTAAGTTTTTGAATTTAATTATTTAAATAAATGGTGGTTAATTGTTAATGTTACTTGTGATTTTCATTATTGTGTGCACACGCTACTATTTTTTTATACTTGATTTAGGGACAAGTCTCTGGCGTCCAGTTAAACAAGAGCGGTCGCCTCATCCAGAGTAAGAGCTTGAGCAGCTAATCACCGAGAAGCCTCAGGAATCCCGCCCTAGCCGCTGCATAACAAATTCAGTGAGTCGATCCCCAAAGCGAGCGGATTTATAACTGATAAAGACGTTTTCGTTCGAATAGTCAAGTAAACCGTTACAATCTCCGCTATTGGCGGGATAATAATCCCCGTTGGAATGAGAAGAAACATGATTAGAATTACCCGAGAATCATGGTCTGGTTTGGAATTCGGGTGGAAGATCTGATTTATCATTAGATCATGAGACCTCAGATCTATGGGTCTGACGTTTATTGATGATATCACGAGGTGTTCCTATCCTAAGGGTTCCTATAACTCAAGGACAAACATTCCGATTTTAGCAGAATGAAGCTCCAGTACACTTTGTTAATTTCCTAAGTACATATCACTTGAACCAGATCATTTCAAACAGATGAGTTGGAGAGAGAACTGGCGGTGGAGTAATAACTTTGATCCTTAAGACTTCATTAATACTTAATTAATAATTAACAGAAATTAATATTTCAAGCACCAAAAATTGTCCTATGTTACAATAATAAGTATGCTACTGTAATTGTATGGGGAAACAGGACTAGTAGATCCTAAAATTTTGTATGGGTCAATCTGCAGTAATTCTTGAATCCTGACTCATCTTCCAATATTAGCATAATTATAATTTGATAATAAACTAACTTGAAAATTTTCTGCATAACGTACACAACGCATTATAACAGAAATCTAATAAATTCGTAATAGATTTCAGGAATTTTAGGTTTAAAAAATTTGTACATTTTTTGTAATTATGCATTGTATAAATTATTTATAGAGAATTTTCAAATTAGTTTGAATTAGTCGGGTGATGCGATGTGTTGAGTCGTAGGTTTTTCATTAACTAATGACAATAATGCTTCCGAAAGCAGATGGTGCTGATGAAGGCCTCCATCAAGTCAGAAATGGATCCATCTACCCTGGCCCGCTTTTTTAAGCTAATTGGGTGTTTCATATAGTTAATATGTAATTTTCGATGTGGTAAAACCTATAAAATGATTAAATAATAGTTATTTACTGTCTTAGAGTAATGTGCCATCATACATATAAGGATTGTCCACGAAAAAAATTGATCCAAATTTGTTTTACGCTGTGGTGTTAAGTAGGCGCTTTAAACAGATGAATCTTTTATCTGTCTAACAAGTGTCTTTAGGAAAAGCGAAATTCAAACTGTTCTTAGTTCATTTTCGGAAATGTCATGTTCTAAATTAGAAACGAGAAAACTTATTTTGTACACATGGGAAGAAAATCCGATTTGGCCTCAATACAAAATTGCTAAACATATTTGCATTTCACGTTCGACTGTCCAAAGTGTTTTATATAACTTCAAAAGCAAACTCTGACAATAGAAAGACACCCAGGGTCGGCTAGAAAATCAGGCCCAGTCAATAAAAGTTTGTCGAAAAATGTCACTTTTGTCCTAACAATCCTTCTCTGTTCGAGGAATCCTAACATTGCTGTTAGAGATGTTGCCATGAAATTAGGTGTGTCAAAAAGTTATATCTGGAAAATAGAAAAACAAGTTAAGGTGAAGTCTTATAAAAATATTTAAAGTGATTTTACCTATGCAAAAGCGGATCTTAGACAAGCAGAAGTATTACATTTCTACAGTTCAAGGAGGAGTGGATAATAACTTCCTGCTGCGTAAAACGTCGAAGTTTGCAAAAAAGATTCTAATCTAGCAGACAATTTGCACTTATGGAAGAAAAAGCAGTTCTTTGTATTAACAGAGATATACGTTCGGGAATGCTTGGGAAACCGTTTGCTACGTTTTTTTTTACAATATCATGATAACTCAACCCGATTTGGCCACTTGCCATTATGGAACAATTGCCAAGAATTGTGAATGAAAGGAATCAAGTGTAAATTGTTCCAAATGAAGCGAATCCCCGAATTACCCGAAACTTAGACCAATGGAAAAGTAGTTGGCTCTTGTTAAGCGCAAATTGAAGAAGAACATAGGGGAAGCTTCTAACATCAACAGGTTTCAAAGAAAATGGAGATTTACGACCAGTCAAGTGACAGATTCTACTGTACAGATTTTAATGGAAGGAGTGAAGAGAAAAGTTAGAGAATTTTATATGACAGGTTATATTTCAGTTTTCTTTTCATTTTCCTGTGTTTATGTGTATTAAGTAACGTTTAATAAATAAATGAAATAAACCTGATATTTCCGTACATTTAAAAACAGATGCTGTTGATTGATGAATATTTTCGTGGACAGTCCTTATTATACATGAGATTAATTTTAATAAAGTGTTTTTGAAATCACTAACGGTGTATTTTTGGTAACCCAGGATAGTGCACAGCTTATGGGACATCCTGATCAAATATTATTATGTTACATTTATTACTTTTACTGAATAACTCATAAAACATTTTATTGAACACAAACTTAAATTAATTAATTAATTATAAAATTCATAAATAAATTATTTTGTATCTACGTCAAAACGTTATTTTAATATAAATTTATTTATAAATGTATTCACTTTTATAGGGCTGTCTTATTTAAATGATTTCTGCTATAATTGTGCTAAATTGTGTTTTACAACATGTCAGGATGGCTTTTAACACGACATATATTATTCATTTTAGCTCCCAGACCTAAAACAAACTTGAAAGCCAGATAATGTTCCCGCTTACTCAAAACTACGGTAGTGTACTTTTAGAGTTTAGATAGATGCCGGTATGCTCAACAAACTGTTTTGGCAAGACGTTGCTTTTCGGTTAAAATGATTCAGTGTGTTTGCAACACGACTTTTAATATACGCATTTTTACCTCAATTTAAATTACAAATTGAATTTGTTAGTGTTTTTAAAAGCAATTATTACTTTGCTAGTATGTGCAAAAGTACAGTTATCAATTTTTTGGAAATTTATTTACTCCAGAAAAACATAATTCTTTTATTATATTTATTAATAAAATAAGAAAAATTCAAGCGCCCAAGATTACGAACTTTTCTTTACTAATCCTTCAAATTTGGCCCTATAAGTTGGTATTGTGTTAATATTGGAGAAGCATCTCTCTAATTCCAATGATTTGAACTTTAATCAGGTTTTTGCTTTTAGGGAGTCATTACGGCACAAGATATATTTACATTTAGAATGCATTGAACAGAAGTAAAAATATAAATATTATTTTTTTTTCATATGAAATAAATATGTATTAAGCCTACAAGGAGCCGACAATGCGTCCGGTGCCAGCTCTACGGGCACGTAAAGTTTCGCTGCACTGAAATGTTGTAAATACGCAGCAGATTATCCACGACTGCCCAGAGGATAAAAACAGTAAACCCAAATGCGCCCTTTGCGGAAATGACCATCAATCGATGTCAATCCAATTTCTGTAGTAAACACCCTGACAACATACATAAAGCGCAAACAAGAGAAAAAACTTAATAAAGTTCAAGCTGCTACTTGAACTGAAGGAATTTCCTATGTACAAAAAGCCGGAGGAAATAACGAAAGCGATCAAGTAATAAAAAAAGGCCATATCTTGAAGGAGCTAATAGCAATTTTAATAGAAGTATTACCCGAAGTGAAATTTTTTATTAATAAATAATTAGATAGTTAAACTATTCACCTGAATTGCAAACGGGATTAAAAATAAAACCCACGAATTACGAGACTTAATATTACAGTGAAGCGCATCTAAAAGCCAGAGACAAACTTAACATATCGGAATTTAGTGTGGTGTAGCAAGACAGAACTGGGGGCCCAAAAGGAGGAGTTGCACTGCTAGTGCGGAAAAAATAATGGTATTGAAAATTGAATTCTCCCCAACAAACTGTGAGGCAGCCGGAGTAGAAACAACGATTAATAATGAAATAGTGACCTTTGTGACAGTGCACGTTAAACCGAAAGGGTACCCAATTGAAAATTCCTTACTCCAGTTTTTTAAACATGATAGGACTATTGCGCTAAACACCCTGGTAGGAGGAGACTCTAACGCCAAACACCCTGCATGGAACTACCGGACACATCAGGTAAAGTTTTATATGAGTTATATAGCAAGAATGCGGATGTGGCTGTAAGTGGACACACAGATCGTAGATCAATTCCAAACAATAAAAAACAAAATAATGGCGATGTGATAGACATATTTATGTCGTACCAAATTAAAAATTCACTGGTAACTAAAACCATACACGCGTTGAGCTCGGATAAGTTCCCAGTCGCAGCTGTAATTACAAACACGCACAAAGTCAAACCCAATAAACAACTACACAAAATCAAATTTAAGTCGTTCGTCGAACAAATGCAGAATTACGTTTCTATAACTGCCGTACTATCCAATGAATAAAAAGGAAATAGACCAAGCTATCGATTAGTTGACAACTGCTATCCAAGAAACTCCGATACAGTACAAAAATAAATATAACCTGAGTAAAGAGGAGAAAGAAATCATAGCTGTCAAAAACATATAAAAGAGGAAATGGATTATGACTAGGGATCTGCGAGATAAACACAAATTGAGAGAATTGCAACATAAAGTATATAAAATGCTGGCAGAAAAACAAGAAAGGCTATGGAAAAAACATCACAGAGACAAGCGAAGCAGGAGAAATTCCACTAGGGAAATTACTCAAACGTCTTAGGACAGACCAAAGTGACAAAAGCCCAGCGGCTACGATGATGCCGGGTAGAGCAGAAATTATAGCCAAACACTTTGAAGTGCAATTCAACAATAGTGATGTCACAGACCAGAGCACAACAAAGACAGTGGAAGACTCCATAGAGAGACTACGAAATGAAGACTATCAACATTACAATGAAAAGGCGAAAATAGAACTGAATAAGTAAAGGGCATCATTGCCAATTAGAAAGCACCATGTGAAGATGACATTCCCGACAGAGCAATCAGAGTACTCCCAGGCTACATCATAGAATATCTGACTACGATTTATAATAACTATATTCAACTAAATTATTTTCTTAGAAGATAGAAAAAGGCCGTTATTATCTAATACCTAAAAAGAGTAAAGACCTCGCAGTGCCTAAAAACAAGCGACCTATTAGTTTACTAAACGGATTCAGTAAAATCTACCAAGTCTTACTAAAAACAGATTACAGCAATACGCAGAGGAATACAACTTACTACCACCAAATCAGCTCGGAGCAAAATTGGCTGCCATATACCAAGCAGCAGTAATGGAAGATGAAATTTTTCAGAACACGAAAAACATCAAAAAGAGGCACACATATGTTGGATTAATAAATGCCGAGAAATGATTCATTAGCTATTTGAGATGAATGTCCATTATACTTCACAAAAAACATTCAAGGGTTTTTAGAAAATCACAAATTTGAAGTTAAAATTAATAATGGTGTATCAGAGGAGAAAACAGCGGAAGAAGGCCTCACTGTACAATCTGTTCGTTGCTGACATTCCAACATTTAAGTAAGAGACAGGCGTAAAATTACTGCAGTTCGGCGGATGATACATTGTTGTTAGTGTACCAGCATAAAGCGGCTTGGCTAAAAGCAAACTCTTACAGTATCTATATACAATAGATAAATTCTACAAAAAGGGGAAAATTAAAATTAATGTGAATAAAACTGAAATTGTGAGGTTTACAAAAAAAAGGATGTGGAAAACCATATAACACTTAGAGGTAAAACATTAAAGAAGCATATACAAGGAACGTGTCTGGGAGTCACTTTCAATTCAAAACTGACATTCCAAGCACACATAAAAAGGAAAGAAGTAGTCCCAAAGCAAACACAGGCTACGGAGCATTCTTTAACACGACAGCAGACTGAGCATCCAAGCATGCAAATTTTAAATGGGTTCCGCATGCCACAACTCCTCTACGTTTATAACGTGTGGATCAGGAATGAGAAGGAAGCAAAAGAAAGAATAGTTACAGTGCAGAACAAGCTGTTGAGAAGAATCGTCGATGGTATATTTCCAACATCCACAAGTAGAGAATTGAAAGTTCCCGAGCTATTAAAGTTGGCGCAAAAAAGAAGATCCGAAATGCCCAACAGACTTTTAGACCACCACAACCAAGACACCAAAGATCTCAATAAACACATAAGCGAGTAAATGTGCATGCTACTATCCTAGTGATACTACCATGCATAGGAAGAATGTCATTCATTGCGAACGCCGCAGGAAATGAAAGAAATTGGAAGTTAAAAAAAAGCATGCTCGATAGTATTTTTCATCTGTATTTTACGAAAGGTAAATATTAATGGTAGCAATATTGGCAATGGCTTTATAAAATTATCCATATATAGCTATTTCCTGATTTTTACCGACCACGTGTATTGAACTGTCGTTTTCATGTCATTGATATCGTACTTCATCCCATTAGTGCCGCGTCACGCTGATCATACAAATTCTAGAAAGTGATAATCCATTTCACCTCGACGCCTTTCTTGTTACTTCTGTCAGAAGAACCCTACAGCTACTATTATTCTTGTTCTTTCAGAAATTTCATTAGAACATTATTTTATGTCCATGTTTGTCGTACCAATTTGTACAGACTTAGGCCATCTTGAAATACAAAGCACGGAAAACTTAAGATGAATACTTTCGTTGATGTACATCATCCTTTTACATCGATCAAGAATTTTCAGCTCATACCATTTGATGGTTATTTAACAAGAATATTTATGGCAACAATTTGTTATTAAAGTGTTGTTATAGTTATAATTGCTTCAGTGAGTTTTTTTTATGTACATGATTCTCATTTAGACCAAGAAACAGATATTAGATGACACACTGAAAGTTTAACCTCTCTACGCCGCACTAATCTCATTTACGGCTGACTAATCACGAACATAACTTTATCACTAGTGTGGTAACAAAAGGTACATCAGTTCGTCCAACCTCCAACGGATACTGGACCACTGTGCACTAATCTGATCTAAATTCCTTAACAACGGCTTTAGTGCAGAGCGATTAGTGCCGATCTTTAATTCCTACTAAAGATCAGAGTATACCTTCTGAAGCGATGTGAAGCTAGGGAAAGGAAGAACATCAAAACTCAAAGCAATAAGTGGCTTGGAGCCTTAGAAAATTACGAATGAGACTGTAACATTATTTTGTTCCCCACGTATTTAATTTATTTTGCTATTGTAACTTTTTTATTAATGCAGTGTATTTTTTATTATGTCTGTTATAAATATATAAGATATATATATATATATATATATATT
>WYDF02015190.1:0-13452 GCA_009867245.2 Adranes taylori
AGGTGGCATGCCACAACTGCCTTCATAGATTTCAGTTTTAATTCAATACATTTTATATCACTTTTTAAGCTATTAAGATGCATAGGTACCTGTATATCAATTGGATTCAAATATGATTTTACACCTATCAAAGTTCCTCCACCTCTCGCGAATAACCTATCAAAACGATAAAATAATAATCAGCATTAAATAATTCCTTTGATCTCAGACTATCTGTTGCCCACGTTTGAGTCACAAATACCACTTCATAATCACTAACTGCGACATTATTGTAGTACTCATGTGTTTTAGTATTTAGTCCTCTAACATTCTGATAACAGCACCGCAACTGAACACTACAATTTACACGTCGGTCTAAATCCTATTTATTCGTTTTGCGTTTTATAAACGAAGAAAGTAGTCTAGAAAACTTTTTAAGCTTCGAAAATGAAACTTCGCAGCTGTAAATGGTCGTTTAAAAAATAATGCAATATATATTTATTTATATTAGCTGCTATATCAATCAAACATAGGTATATATCAATAGAAAAGATATATTTATAACAATAGAACTATATAATAATTAATTCCCAGAAAACAAAAGTTTTCTACCTAATTGGAGAATTGAGTTATGGCCATTTTACTCAGTCATTACAATGTTTCGAAACTAAATTATAAAATAAAATCTATCTTTTTTATTAAAATTTCCAATTACTTTAAGTACTTTTTAGGTTGTACAAGAATGTACTTTTTGAGCTGCCGCAATATTCCATAGCTCATTTCAAAAATGCAAAAGAGTCCCTTATCAAAGTCAATGTAAGACAAATTACAAATCGAAAAGAAATATAAATATAAAACTGTCCTAAGACCATAATTACCAACAAGTTTATAAAAGTATTTTGAACATCTGGAGCTAGCGGTGTTTGAATCGGACGAATTGGCATATAATGACCAGAATACATAATGGAGCTAACACAAGCCGGAAAATTAAATTCTTTATGAAGTAACTAATGCATTTCAAAATATGAACACCTTTCGACTGTTTATTAAATTATTTCACATTTAAAATCAGCTATTTATTAATTCAGGTATTCAGGTTTTAGTACTTATTAATTCAGGTATTTGGATACTCGCTCTGGTAAAGTTAATTATCAAGTAACAGAAAATAAACTGAGATGCTGCGATACGTATTAATGCCAAATAATAACGATAGCATTCAGCAGATGATAGTTAATTTAAGGCGTATAACAAGACGAATGATAAACTCAGACCATAAGAGAACCAGTTAGAGAGAATTATGGATCCGATCGAAGTGATTGGAACAAGTACAAAGACTTAAATATTTGGATCAACTCCTTGGCAATGCTGGAACAACTCAATAGAAATTAAATCAAAAATAGATCAAGTACGTGCAACATTTATTTAGAAGTACAACAGTTTTTGTGGCTATAACCTGAAGGTAACCAGATTTTAACATTGGAGAAGCGGGACACTTCGTCACATTTGTTTGTCAGGAAACAAAAGCCGCACATTTTTCGTGAGCAAAAAACAGGAAATAAAGTTAGAAAATCTAACCCCTTATTTCTTTTTTTGTGGGTATTGACCTTTTTTTATCCATCCTTTCCAAAAATCAGGACTTTCTCGGGGAAAATCGAGACAAATGCTATAAATTCGGGACCAAAAAACGAGTTGTAAAAAATCGGGACAGGGATCAGGAAAATCGTGAAAATTCGTAACTGTCCCGGGAAATTCGGGACGTATGGTACCACCTTGAAAACCTTAAAGCTTGAAAACCTTAAGGCTTTCGAGATGTAAGTAAATCAACGTAAACTACGAAAACGTAGGTGGACCATCTAATTAACGAAGAAATAATTCATCAGAATATGAAAGGAAAAAGAGATCATACAGTAAGGGGAAAAAAGCTGTGGGCATGTAATGAAATATCTAGAAACATATAATCTGTTACTATATAATATAGCTACTCAGGACGAAATTTTCCTTGTTAGTGCTCGGCCTTTCTCATTTGATGATGTATTTAGAATAAATGTGTAATTAAAAGAATATCACAAATGTTTCTAAAAGAAATATGTTAAAATTATATACTGATATCTATTTAATGTTTGAGTAACTGATTTTATGAACAAAAAACTAGCGAAATCTTGAAGAATAAACGAGTTGACGCTGATTCGCTGAAGTCGAAATACAATTTTGCATAGGTAATACTTCAAATCTAACAAATTGGTGTGACGATACAATACCTTTCTGATATTCACGCATTTCTTCAAGGCAAAGTAAAAATTTGTTATTCCTTGCTATGTAGTTATAACGCATCTTTAGTCGGATACTTTAGTAACATTATGCTTTCGCATTTATATGAACTCTTTTATCTGTATGAGCGCTTGCACCTTGATTACGTGAACCAAACAACTCACTAACTTTATCATCATTGACTCTCAAATCTAATTGTCCGATAACATTAAAAACTTCATTATCACATGAGCAGCATGATGGAGTTTCTGTCGGTGTTAAAAACATGGATAAAGCTTTTTTAATGTCATTGCAAGATATTCCAATATTACGGCATCTAAAGCATTACATTATTTTCAAAATTCTTTAACAAATACCTCACTGTTTTGCATTGTAGCTTTATTCAGAAGTGCAAACACCTCCTGTAAGTCTCTTGAAGACTTTCTCGTCCCTCGGCTGAACCTAGCTGGTTGTATTTGGAAATAAAAAAACACTTACGCGTGAGCCGAAGTTAATTAAGTTCGGAGAAGGGGTACAGCGTGCATGCCAATAAGAAGCATCACGTTTAAATGGAACCTGTTTAGATTTAAAATACGTTCGACTTCAGGTAAATAGTGGCGACTCAGTCATGTCTCAAAACAGAAGGTTCATTTTATGATTAGACTACCACATCATGTTAATTTTAAACATGTGTTTTAAGATTTTTGAGTTTTCCTAGGAATAAACTGAAAGGTTTAATATTTCCACCATGCAACATTGCCAAGCCGCAATGGTCTGATTAACAGGATAATTCTTCGCGTTTACTCGATTATCACTTCATAATTTCAACATTGTACATATCTTAGCAATAAAATCATTGTTGTGGTTATACAATTGATCTTGAATCCAAGGATTAAGCATTTCTCACATCGAGAATTCTTAGTTATCATCTTTTATGACTGCGGGTCTAGGAGCTCTAATTTCCTACCCAATTCAGAAAATTTCATTCTAAGTATACTTCCAAAGATATTCCTCTTCCTATTAGGTGCAGTAGAATCAGATTTCTCACTATGGACAACATATTTTTTAAGGCAAGAGGTAAAGTTCTCATAAAGATATTACTCTACTCAAGGGCTTTAGCTTCTACAGAATATTAGTAAACTTTTGGACACTATTTAACTCAATAACTCACATGAGTTGCGTACTCAACGTTTATTATAAACTAATAACAAAATTATACTTACTCAATTAATTTTTCAATAAACTCATCTTCCAAATTCAAGATAAATAGTAACTCATCCATAAAACTTCTATAACATACAGCATCTGTTTCTTCCAAAATGATCCTATAGCCAGTTGTAAAAAGGGGCTCCAGTAAAGGTTTAATGAAGAAATTAGCTTCTTGAAGTTGCTTAAAGCTTTCGAAGAACAATTTATCATCTGCCAAACTCTTCAGAGCCATGTGCGGAATGTGCTTATAATGCATTTGTGTTTGATAAATTAGTAATAACAAGATTACAGTTTCTCTCTTAAGTGACGTTAGCCGAGATTGAACTATTTTCGGAACAATCTTATCCAATAGGGTATCAGAAATGTCTACTGTTGATACTAATTTTGAAATTATAACAAACGAAGAAGCACAAAAATCGGGTACATCTGATTCCATACCTCTAATTAGAGGTTTCATAATTTGAGCTAAAGATAATTCCTTAAATCTAGCTGAAGAATGCTCAATAGCACCTACCACAGTGCTACAAAAGAAATTAAATATATTGCTTAACCTTGAAACTGGTAAAATATCCATAGATTTCATCAAATGCTTCGATAATAATTCGAAAAATAGTGGCTGAGTAGCAGCATGATTAAACAAAGTAGTTTTAGGTAATTGTGTACCTGCTCTCTGTGTTTGTAACAACCATGACCATCGATCATGCTTTTTCAAATCAATTAATGTTAGGGCTTTCGCAAATATATTTGTTTCATGATAAGGGAATAATAACATGAGAAAATCATCGTGATTATATTCATGAATATCATACCGCACCAAAAGCCATTCTAAAGTCTTTTGCGCTGATGTAAGCAATAAATAAGGCGACAGATGAACTAAGTATTGTTTAATCAAGTTATTCAAACTGTTATTAGCATCAGCAGTTTGTACAGAACGCTCAAAATTCTTTGAAGTTATATTAAAGAGGTTTTGAGAGTATTGTTCAAATGTAACATTTTTTTGGATCAGTTCTTCTAAACCATCGCAGGCAATATGATAATATACATCATAGCTTAATTTCTTGGCCTGATCTGGACTAAACAATAAAGATGCCCTTTTAAGTTTTTTAAGTTTTTTCGTTTGTGGTACGGCGAGCTTTTGGAGTTGTTGTGCTAATGATGTTGTCATCTTGATATGAATACTAAAAATATTTCTATGTTAAAAACGTTAACAAAGAAAACCATGAATGAACTCACAATTTTTAATGTATTATCTGTATACACAATCTTAACGTTTTTAAACTCTCAAAATAACTAACCTCTAAACCATTATAACCATGTGATTAGTTGTTCTAATCATTACCAGTAGTTCTAATAAGTTTCGGTTAAATCTGAAATGTAACTGACTGAAGTAAGCAAATAGTCGAAATATTTAAATAGGATTAGAACTGGCTATGATCAAGGGAAAATGTTTTGGGAATTATGACTACTCGTTTCAGAATACTTCAAAATAAAATAAAGTTCACCAAAAAAAATAGAAACTATTGTACTGGCTTGCGCGTATATACACAACTTCTTAAGGAAAACAAAAAATTAATTTTCCTCACACCGGTTTCTGTCGTCGCTTTTGGTTCTATTATTTTTAGTTTTTCGATATGTTTATCATAACTTTCACACTTTTTATTCCTATTGCTATAGTCTTTATGATTTGTACACCGGAAAACTTCTGGAAGTTTCAATAAAATTGAGGAGCACTGTTTTTTTGTCACACCATTCCATTGTTCGCCGCTTTAAATTGCAGTTTTATTGAAATCACCTCAGGTACAATGCGCATTTAACTGAGTAAATGCCTAGAACTTTATGCAGGTCAAAAACTGCGTTAATAACTGTGTACGTTGCGCATGTGACATTAGGGTTCTTCAATCAGTTTTTACGTCACAGTTTTATTGCGCAGTATAACTGGGTGTGTGTCGCTGGCTTTACACTTCACAGACGCACCTGTTGCCAAGTTTTTGGTGTATAATTAACAATTTACTTGTTTATTTCTTTTCTTTGCATAAAAATAATCTTAATTTAATTCTTTCAAGTTTTTATTAAGTATTTGTGCAATTTTTATTTCATAGTTGTACAATTTAATTCTATTTGTTTATTTAAATAAATAATATTTTTAAAATTGAGTTGGTATATTAGATTGATTGTAGCTGGTTTTTTTTTAATTTAGTATAAACTTTCTCTTTGAGATTTTAAATAATGATGCGTGTATAAACTATTAAAACTCTTATTAAAATTGGGGGAAGAGACGTGAACATATTTCGCACAGTAAAACAATGTCCGAATTACAATCCATGATCTTCTTTAAATTGGACTTTAATGAAATATCTACACATAAACTTTATATACTAAACTTCTAGATACGTACTATTTTTTGCTATAAACAAAAAAATCGATTATTTGTATACGAACTAACTCGCTAATAATGAATACCACTACAATCATACTACAATTTCGTCGCTAGTCTGAGAATTTCTTTGCGATTTGGCAATAAAAATTAGTGGCAAAATCGCGAATCTGGGTTGTATGAACTGTTGCCAACCATTAACTTGAATTTCTGAAAAAAACCCGAGTTATCATCCAAAAGGTTGCCAAGCTGCAGGAAAATACAATATTATAAATTACTCATTTTATTTTAAGTTATAAATTATACTATGTATTTACGAAATACTAAAAAACTTAAAAATAAAATTACGAGAAAAAACCGCTCCCAAAACTGAAACACCATCAAAAAATCTTTGGCCCAGCTCTCAACAACGCCAAGAAAAATGGTGCGTGGTTAAAAATAATGTGTTAGGTGATTCATGACCTGATTGAACAGCGCGACTGACTGTCAAGGGAAAAAATGTATGTGATGTATTATAGGCTAAAATTGTCATTTGGCTTGTCACGTTAAAACTAACTTCCCGAAGTAAAGAACGTGTGTGTATGGTCGCCTATTTTGATGAGAATTGGTTTTGAAAGGTACAGCATCTACACAACTATCTACTTGAATATTTCCCAGAGTTCAATGTTGCCAGATCTAAACTAGAAGTTTTTCTCAAATATATCCGAAACAGATTGAAAGAAATCAAGGATTAAATTTGTTTTCTAGTTGAGCAATATTATATTGCAGACTAGTTTTAGAAAATCTGAATACTGTAAAAAATTCAGTTCATGTAAGTAATCTACAGAAATGTATCAGTCAAAACCCTTGTCTGATACGATTTGTTCCGTGCGAGCTATAATCGAAGCTCGCACGGAACAAATCAAACAGAAATTTCAGAGATCAAATTTTAAACTAACAGGAAATATATTTAAAACAAACTAGTAAATCTATTTTTGAATCATTTTATTACCTATATATATCATTTAAATCATTAATTAATATTTAATGCAATCATTCAGTAACTCTATAAATAGACTCTGATCTCATTTCACAATCTAAATATTCTAAATATTGGTGTAATGGCCTATCATAGACTGTCATGCAAATACCAATCTCATAATCCACAAAGATAAAGTAAGGAATCACACCCTAAACATTTGTATGGTTCTTCACCGGTATGAATAAGCTGGTGTCAATTTAATGTAGCCTTGTCACAAATCCTCAATCATTAGTTTTCGCCCGTTTATGTAATCATTGTGTTAGTGTCCACAAAATTGTTATAAGAGATGAGAGAATCTCCGAAAACTGTCTTAATCCAATAATCCGCAAAATTCTAACAAGGTTAAAAACCATAAAGGAATATATTCGAATATAAAATAATAATAAAGGAAGCAATCTGTCAAAGTAATATACATACAGCAGTTGATTGCAATAAATATTTTTATGCACAGCCTACCATATAAAAACATGAAACAAAAATGCAGAATTGTGTTACACTAAATAAATTAAAGTAAGCTAATTTGTTGAAAAGGCTTATATGTATATATTAAAAAAAGATACAAGTCAAATGAAATGAAATCTATGAACACATTACAATCTTAATGCAAGATAATATTCAGACTTTACAAACAGAACTCAAATAAGTAAATAATCGGAATTAAATAACTTAATCAACTTCTTCCATTCTGGATGCATCTTCACCATCACCAGCATCCGCAGGCGGTGCATCACCTGCTGGCAAATCCTCTGTGACCATTTGATCTTCCTCATCAATTCCCAAGCCCAATTTAATCATTCGATAGATTCTTGATGCGTGAACTTGAGGTTCATCCAAAGTGAATCCGGAACTTAAGAGAGAAGTTTCGAATAACAAGATGACTAGATCCTTAACGGATTTATCGTTCTTATCAACTTCGACTTTCTGACGGAGGTTTTCAATAATGGAATGGTCTGGATTAATTTCGAGATGTTTTTTAGCAGACATGTAACCCATGGTGGACGTATCACGTAGGGCTTGGGCTTTCATAATACGTTCCATATTTGCGGTCCAACCGTATTGTGATGTAACTATACAGCATGGTGATTCGACTAGACGATTTGATACTACAACCTTTTCAACTTTGTTGTCGAGGATTGTCTTCATTACCTAAAACAAAAGAAAGACAGATGGCTAGTTTATTTAAAAAAATATTGACAAATCGAGGTGGGTTTTATTATATCAAAAATTGTATATTATTCCCAATCTGCAGTCCAAACAGGTGTCGCTTTTATGAGTTTTAAATTTGCCGTTTAATAAAGCTTTTAATGAAAAAATAAATAAATGCACATCGTGCATAATACAGGAAACAACAGACAAAGCCTTCAAATACTTTCATTATAATATTTCTAGTATTTAGTATTACATAATAATATTTATAGCTTGTGAAAACGTTTGACGCAAAAGAATATTTTTAAATAAATCCGCAATCAAAAGGACCAAAATTTCGTAAGGAATACGTTTATGTTTACGATGTCGTTCATTTAAAAGTAATCTCAACAATAAATGAATGAAGGACTTTTAAGTCTTTTTATTGGATCTACGACTCTATACTGGAAGTTATTTTAATTCACACACATTAATTTCGCCCATTTACTGGTGATTCATTCGCATAGATAATTGATTCATATCGAATTGAAAAATTCAATCATCACTAAACCATATCGTGTTGAAGTATTTTTATATCTATATAGGAAATATGGATCAGACCTAGAGGAATGGGAAATATCATAGTTACTTTAACTCCAAAATTTAATTCTTTCTGGAACAATGTTGAAGCTATTAGACAAATTTAAAGGAAACGAACAATTCTAACAAAATTATGAAAGACAAAAGAATTAGAGATAAAATGTCATTTACCTTGCATAGCCCTTCAAATTTAGCTTTATCCTCTTCGCGCTTCTTCTTCTCTTCTTCATCTTCCGGCAATTCCAAACCTTCCTTTGTCACGCTAACAAGCTGTTTGCCGTCGAATTCTTTCATCTGTTGTACAACATACTCATCTATCGGTTCAGTCATGTAAACAACTTCGAATCCGCGCTTTTTAACGCGCTCAACGAAAGATGAATTTGATACTTGATCTTTATTCTCGCCGGTGATGATATAGATGTGTTTCTGATTTGGTTTCATACGGCTGACATATTCTTTGAGTGAGCAAGCTTCATCACCACTTGCTGAAGTATGATAGCGAAGTAAATCAGCAAGCTTAGCTCGATTCTGAGTATCTTCATGAATACCGAGCTTCATGTTCTTGGAGAATTGTTCATAGAATTTTTTATAACCATCCTGCAAATAAACATTTAAATTATATATTTAAATGTAAGCCAAATAAATTAAGACGCAAACTGTCAAGAAATTTTTTACCTAAAACAAAAATATCAATTCCTTTCTTTACCTTATCTTCAGCTAATTCATCGAACAAATCCAGACACTTCTTAACCAAATTCTTGCGAATAACCTTCAAAATTTTATTCTGTTGCAACATTTCTCTGGATATATTCAATGGTAGGTCTTCGCTATCGACCACGCCTTTAATAAAATTCAGATACTCTGGGATCAATTCTTCACAATTGTCCATAATGAATACTCTACGTACATACAGTTTAATATTATTTTTGCGTTTCTTATTTTCGAATAAATCGAATGGTACACGACGTGGCACGAAAAGAAGAGCTCTGAATTCAAGTTGGCCTTCGACACTGAAATGCTTAACAGCTAAGTGATCTTCCCAATCGTTGGTCAGTGATTTGTAAAATTCACCGTATTCTTCTTGACTGATATCATCAGCATTTCTAGTCCAGATAGGTTTCGTCTTATTTAATTCTTCATCTTCCGTGTATTTCTCTTTAATTGTTTTTTTCTTTTTCTTTTTGTCTTCTTTGTCTTCGTCCTCATCTTCACCAACATCCTCGATTTTGGGCTTATCCTCGTCTTTTTCTTCAGGTTCCTCATCCTTCTTCTCTTTTTCATCTTCAGCTTCATCATCACTCAATTCCTTCTCGCGCTCCTTCTCCACCAAGAGTTTGATCGGGTACCCGATGAACTGAGAATGCTTCTTAACGATCTCCTTTATTTTATTCTCTTCCAGGAATTCGGTTTGATCTTCTTTGAAATGCAAAACTATTTTTGTGCCGCGGCCCATAGGTTCGCTATTATCGAGACGAACTGTGAAACTACCACCTAAAATGATACATACAGATACCTTAATAGATACCTTTTGAGCAGTTATCTAATTCTATCTAATATTATACTAACTATAATAAATGAACTAAATATAAATAATATTAACGGTGTATCCAGACATCCCAGACTCATACCAACACTCAGAACAAAAACATGTTTTCAAAACTAACTGGCTTTTGAAAAATGTCAACTAAAAACATACATTTTGTCGTTATTGTTTGTAGTGTTTCTATACATTTTGTCGTTATTGTTTTTACTGTCTCCGTTTCCATCAAATGTCCCTGGAGACACCCGACAACGATTTTTTGTTTATAAGCTTGTTTTAGTTATTGAAATGAAAAAGAAACACGTCAAAATGTTGGATATTATACAATTTTCCATTTGAAACACTATATAGAGTGGAATATCTAAGATAGCATAAGCGCATCAAATATAATCAAATTGCTACTAATCTAATAATTCTGAAAGCATTTTAAGGAGAAAAGGCAAATAACCAACGGAATAACTAAAAAAATTAAAATCAGGTAATGACAAATTGGAAATCTGGGGATAAATAGTTGTTAATATTGACCTAAATACACGAAAACCTTACGATTTTGCAATGTCAGGAAAACATCGCATTACGATGTACCTTTGAATATGGATCTCAATCCCAAGGAGACACATAATCTGTATACTAATCAAGACTGTAGAGTCTGAGCCAAAAAGAAATTTCTAGTTACTAGTGAAAACAAACATTTTTTTCGATTCCGACTCTATAAATAATATTCATTATTATTTATCTGAAGTTATTACAATTTTTGTATTTTAAATTTTATATTAATAAATGTAAGTTTCAAAATATGTATTGAGTTTTATATATGACTTCATTAAAAGTATTTTTATTTCTATTATACTTCAAATTTATGAAGACCTCAGTTAATATATTATAGCCAGGACTACAGAACCGGGGTCGAAAGGAATTTTCCAGTTACTAGAGTCGGAGTCGCACATTTTGGGACAGACTCCGCAGCCTTGAAACTAATATTGTGCTAACATAACTCAAATTATATAATTACCTGCTGAAGATTCCCATAAGTATTGTTCGTCATCATTGCTCTTGGAGACTACCGTTACCTTGTCGGCAACGAGATAAGCTGAATAAAAACCAACACCAAATTGACCAATCATTGAAATGTCAGCACCCGCTTGAAGTGCTTCCATGAATGCCTTCGTACCGGATTTAGCAATGGTACCCAAATTGTTTACTAAATCTGCTTTAGTCATTCCAATACCTACGAATAAAATTGTTTGAATTGTACACAAAAAGTTACGTAAGAATTAAATAAAAGGAACCCTCTAAAACAGTTTAATTCATAGGAATAAAATATTTAAAAAAAAAAACAGTACAGACATCAATCAGTATCATGGAGCTCCAGAGAAAACAACTTTTATCAGATTTCCACAGTTAAGATTTCCACAGATTAAACGCACTTAATTTATAATACCCAAATAATAAATTGTATAAAAATAAATATTACGCAGTTTTGTATACATGAGAAAAAAATTAATATACCTGTATCAATAATTGTAAGTGTACCCTCAGCCTTATTCGGAATAATTTTAATGAACAGATCTTTTCCATTGTCCAATTTGGATGGATTAGTGAGCGATTCATATCTGATCTTGTCCAAGGCATCAGAGGAATTCGAAATTAATTCACGAAGAAATATTTCTTTATTAGAATAGAACGTATTAATGATCAAACTCATCAACTGAGCGATTTCAGCTTGGAAGGCGAAAGTTTCAACTTCTGTGTTTTCTTCAGGCATCTGAAATTAAAAATTAAAATCATAACTACAGGTTTCTCAAAGTATAACTTAATTTTAGCAACAGTCGGGACTATACGAGCATACTTTACGATATGCGAGCATACATATTCGAGCATACCACTATACGAGCTATACGGCCACTATATGGGGGACTATACGAGCATACCAAACTTACGAGGAAAATGCGCTGTAATAAAATTTCTATACTAATTTACAAATGCCTTGAGTATAGATTACACAAGTTTTAGAATTAAATATTGATTTGTTACTGATTTAGAAATTTAATAGCACAAAATTCAGACAACAAAATTTAGTAAAAAAAAATGTATTTTATACTATTCCATGCATTTTCATTATAAAATAAAATAATTTCAAAATAATAAATAGTTGAAAAGGCAAAAACTAAATGTAAACTATTAAGGTCAAATTGCCCATATAAAATACATAAACTAATTTGTTACAGTAGCCAGACAGAAAAAATATTCAAAAACTTATGATAGTGGACAGTTAAACGATTAACCGGTAAGGGTTAAACTTTAACAATCTTGTCAATTTAGTGCAAGCTAGCCAGTAAGTATTTACACCATTTAAAAGAAATAAACTTAGAGCCTTAAGACATCTACCTTGAACTTCACATGCCGGTCAGCAAAATTAGAAAAATCTAAAATGTTTATTAGACACTTCAAAATGTCAGTGTCAAGATTTAATTAAGATTAAATTCTAATTTGTAAGAACTAAATTGTTCATATTTAGTCAAATATAATTCATTTTCGTCCCACGTGCCGGTGTACTTAACCACAGTTCAAAAACAACGAATTAATTAAGAATTTGAAAAGTACAATTATCTGTGTAATAATATTAAGTTTCAAATTATATTAAAACATACCTTGAAAATATTTTGGAATTATTTTGCACAATAATACACAAAATTACAACAGACAAGCCGTACGGTTACTCTTTACAACGCTGCGTGTGTACCACACGTGTGTTGAAATTCAATTGATTTGGGCAGCGTTCGTCTGTCGTTTATATAAGTTGCTTGGATCTAGAATATTCTGGAAATTTCTAGAAGTTTCTCGATTGCATTTCTTATAGGAGTGACAAAGACAGTTCATGTCCTTTTCCGGTATAAAACGCGCGTAATATGAAATTAAATTCTTCTAAATTCCGTAACTCATGATTTTACTTAATCAGAAAGGTTTTATTTGATTATTATTCTTAATTTTCAAACATGTGTGGCATGAAATACATTCCTTTTAAAAAGTTTTTGTATAAAATTCATCTCATTACTATTTTGTATGATTTTTTTTGTAGTTTGCTCACAATCCCAGAATTTGAATGTATTGTATAAAAATATGAAATGTAGAAACGAAATTATAATATAATATGAAAAATGTATTTTGTTTGAAAAAAATACGGGTAGAGCCTTCAACAAAGATAAATATGTCAGAAAATTCTATATATATTATACACAAATAAAATTCAATTATTAAATTAAATTGCGTATACATTTATTATAAACTTGCGTGCATAGAAATCGGCCCACTTTAAACTTTTGACTTGAACTATATTTTTTTCAGAAACTATTAATC
>WYDF02015212.1:0-26826 GCA_009867245.2 Adranes taylori
ATTCAACCGAACAAACGTTCTCGCTTAATTGTATTGAGTAGCGATGACGAAGAAAATTAATAAAAGTTATATTAAAATGAACATTAATGAATTAATATTTTAATATGTAATATGAGATATGTTTTGTGACATTAATGAATTAATATGTAATTTAAATATGTAATATGAAATATGTTTCGTTCTTTTAATAAAAATAAGTTTGTTATATGTATGTATTGAATTTGAAAAAGACACTTTTTAATTTAGGTTGGAACGATACCCTCCTTTTTGTACATATGTACCAGCTTCTAGTCTCCTATAACACGATTTCCTACAACGCGTCATTTTTCAGGAACCTATCTACCGTGTTATAGGAGAGAAACCTGATTACGAATAAGATATTTTTATACATCATAAGTTATTAATTGTTTTTGGTGCAAACTTGTTCTCATTGCTTTGTTATATATTCCGTAATAATTCCTTTTTTGTGTCGGGAGGTAGTCGTAATCATGAATAGGTTACTCGTTAGAGAAATGTATGTTTTATCAAGACACAGGACAACACTATTTGAACACAGCATTTTGTATGCGGGTTGTAGACATTTTAATAGTCTATTGCCCTACCTGAAAAACGGATTCTTATTTAAAAATTTTAAGAACAGTTAAATCAACTCAATTACTGTAACAATTTTCATTAACATTAATACCTTGCGTGACCTTGTACTTTTGTAAATGGTGAATTATATAACAATTTGTAAATAACTTGTATCATCATGTGTATCATGTCAAGTTAACTAATTGAAAAGATAAATGTTTAAAAAAAAATTTTGTTTTAAATTGTTTATAGAATTTGCAACGTGTACTACTATAAAATTATTTATATTTTCTTCATCAGAGACACTTATTATACTTTACTGGCGTCGTTTCGGATATCTATCGATCGTCGGACTCTTATGACGTCGGAGGCCGACGATGGATGGATATCAGAAACAACATCACTAAAGTAAAATAAGTATCCTTAGCAAAGAAAATATAAATAATTTTAAATTGTTTAACAAATATTTTCTTTTTATATTTTTTGTTCTTTAAGTCAACAATTTATTATCCACAATATGTAATTTATTGAATTACTTTCATAATGTTTCAATAAATAATCTAATCTAATCTAATGTACCGATTAGTGAATAGAGAAATTAAAAGAACTGTAAATCAAGAAACCAATAAAACTGTAATTAATTGGACAAATACATAAGCAGCACATGAAACAGAGCGTCCCAGAAAGCGATCAAAATCTGCAGAATAAGCAATAGAGCAAATTGAGTTAACTCTCTTTAAGGTATATCTGTAAGGCAACCTGATAACTTATAGGATGGTATTCTTATACAACCTACGTTTTACAGATGACCAGGAGTATGAAATTGATATGCTCCGAATATAAAAAATGGGGATTACTTACGGACACATCATTAGAGTGACATATTAGAGACAGAATTATTATTCAGAAGCCCCTTCACCAGACTCAATATGAAACTACCAGTTGAAGAACAGATTGTAAAAGTCAATAGATAACAAAATGGATCAAGTTCATGCTCGAAAATACACCCTTACGTGCGGAACTTAAAGGGAAAAAAATATGTGCGAGGATGTCGAGGGACAAGGTAGACTTTTACACCCGCCATGGCGGCGCCTTATAGTGGACGTGCTCTTGCACAGTTTGAAAATCTAGGTAATTACTCCGTTGGGTAAGCGGATGCCGTAATCATTAGAAGCCAAGGCAAAATTAATTCAACTCTTAGGGAACTTATGCAAAGAGCACATAGTTGACAAGTAGGCAACGAACAAAGACCTTAAAATTAGCCCTCAAAATATTTCGGCTATACCAGAAGAAGTTATATGACGGCTTAGGCAGTCTAAAATTGCATGAGATACAAATAACACTGCAGGAAGTAGTAATTCTTAACACCAAACTTACTTAGAACCAATGAATGAAGTTAATGAGTACAACTCAGAATAATATATTATTTAATATAATGGATTCGAAATTAATATAATTTTTATTTGCGTTTTTGAAAAATAACCACACTCGGGAAGATTACTTCGAACATGCAAATTGATAGATTAATGGACAGAACGTTATAACTTTTGCAGTTATAAGACAAACGTATGGGTAAGCATGGGGCATGAAGCCTTACTTGCTGCACTAGTTGAACTAGTCGGCAATCAGGCCATTCATAACTTACGGAGCACTTGTGTGGTGGAAAAAGACACTCTAGCTTAAGCGAAGGAAGAAACGATTGTCCATTCAGTGAACTGTGTGCAGTGGTATAACAAGGGCTATAAAAATAACCCCAATCTCAGAGCTTGAAGCGCTGCTTAATCTTCTGCCATTAGAATTGATCATACAAGCTTAAATGGAAGCCGCACTCTTTCTGGAATCTGCTCTACATGGGAACAAGAATGTGCGGAGGACGACGACAATATAGAATGTCTTGCCATCTAGGCAACGAAATATCTGCAGCCCTCCATTGCGTACAGGAAAGATAAAAAGGAATTATAGCATGCCCGGATGTTTATAGTAATCGACAGTGAGAGAGCTATTCACGAGCCTAACGCCAGAAACATGTCTGAACTAACGGACAGTGCACCGTGCAGACTGGCTATGAACAGCTGAGTTACGCTGATATGGGTACCAGGGCGCAGAGGCATTGCAGGCAACCAAATAGCATATGCACTAGCAACGAAAGCATCTAGCATTGACTTTACTGGGCTAGAGCTGGCTATGAGAATACCTGCTACTTCCATCAAGGAACTGGATCAGACAAAAGCACATAGAGTGCTGGGCAAGATTAGACGGAAGTCAACACAACAAGCGCTTTATAGAAAAGCCATGTAAGACCAGATGTAAGAACCTCAGAATTGCTGAAATTTCATGTGGATTACAGTCCAACCTTTGTTCATACGATTTTGTGGTTATATCCCACTTCCTCCTTATTATTCTTCCTAAGAAAGGTCCGTATCGAGACGTTTCAATTCCGAAATTTTTAATTGTCTCTAAACACTCCATTGATGTCTCATATTTTTTTTATTTCTTGATTTATTCAAAGTTGTACAAGTCGACTCCTAAGTCGGTTGTATAAGAGCCGAATCAAGGAGTTATCTTCGGTAAATAATGTCAATGCTGCTTATTTTCGATTTTGATTCTATTGAAAACAATTGTTCCCAGAATTAAAATTTAGCATTTATACAAAGAATTCTTTTAGATGTCCATTTTTTCTAAAATTGCTTCTGATTATTATTCAGTTTTAAATTTAAATTTCTTCTTAGCTTAATTTTTTATTTTATTTCTGTATTTGACCAGAAGTTGTTCTAATCGTTTTAGTATGCTCAATAAACGAACGATTACATTTCGACGTCAGCAGAAAAGTTGTTTTTCTGACATAACCGACTACTGCTATGTATGTACCTCACTAATAAAATCGTTAAAAAAATATTCCATTCTTAAAATTTATAAATATTAAAAGCCAGGAAGTATAAAATAAATTTCTCAATAATAACCTCTAATTTATAAAACAGAAAATAAATTTCCGTTGCCATGTAAAGCACTCTAACCCCTAAAGAAATATTTGTCTTTTAAGTAATTATGGCCGCGTTTTTCCTTGTTTCGTTTTGCTCAATGTTCCCTTCCAAATTGTTCCCAATTTAGATATAAAACAAAATAATAATACCTTTCGTCCGACTTAAACAAAAGAATGCCGAAACGTCGACCGAAAACGAAATACTCGAAAAAATAAAAATGAGATACAATGAAACAAAAGAAGAGAAAAAAAAACAAATAAAATGGAAGGATATTGGTGAGAGGAAAATGCCTCGGATTTGAACTGTTGTATAAATTCAGAGGCGTTTTAATTTTCATTAAGCAACACAGCGAGTTCGCATTTTGTGTGAAAATAAAATTGTGCCCCATTTATTAGCACATACATCAATGAGTAAAAAGAGATTTAATTTTATTTTTATAAAAAGAGTTGTAATGAAATAACAATGGAAAAAAAATTCCATTTTAAGTTGCATTGTTCATTTGGAATTATAAATAGTCTCTTCGTCAATAATAGAATTATAGAATTAGAAGTCCATGCAATTTCAGAAGACTTGGCAACAATGGTTCTGGGAACAAACAAGCTTAAATTACTTCCGTTATTATATAATCTTATTCCAAGCCGAATTACTGATTTCAGTGTGATATTAAAAGTAGTGATATTAAAAGTTCCTCCAAAATCTCTTCCCAGTTGGACGAAACAGCTGAGGTTGCGATCTGCAGTCAACTCATTGCATTAATGAGATATTGTCACGTTTATTTTTGGGAGAACTATTACTCTCCAACGTGTCGCGTAAGAGAGTATCCTCTGTATGATGTACGTTGGGATTCTTCCTGCACTATGTACCGTATATACTTAGAACACTCGATTCACTTAAATATCCACATTAATTTACCTTCCACTAAGGAAATTATAATCCCCAGTCGTCCAACACTATTTACAGTATAACAAAAGACTTCACAATTGTTAACGTTGTGCGTACCTTTCAGATTTAATCATAAATTTATCTAGACAGCTAATTGTAGTACGCAATCCTTAACAAGCAGAAATCGTCTTTTTAGTTTAGACATTTAAATTTAAGAAAAGTATGAACTTAACAAAATGTATTTATAATGATTTAGGAAATGCATACATGCAAATAATTAGCGGCTCAACAAATAATAAAATAAATTAGTAGTTATGTTCGATTCATGCCTGCGAATAGTTAAGTAAAAATGGCGTTCATGATTTATCAAATTAATTCCTAGAAATCATCATATTATTTCTATTGTACTGACCTCACAGTTTATAATTATACACAGTTACCTTATTAATTCATTCTAATGTATTTTACTTTACTTCAATAAATAAACTTGTTGTCTGCCGATTTAATTTAATTTATTCGAAGAATTTATACTCAAAAGAATTATTTAATTTGTCACCGAATACTGCTCTTATTTAATACTTCAAATTAGTGATGATTTCATTTGAAATTAATTATAATTTAATTTAAATTAATTCAGTGATTTTTGTCCAAAACTGCATGGCAAAGGTTCAGTCTTTAATCGACAGAAAAATAGCTAAAAAAGCTATTTTTCGTACCAAAATTACGTTGATATCTCACTACTTTTCCCCTTCTCCAGTAAATTGCTATAATTTAATGCATTCTCACTTAATTACCTATTCCGCTATTTTACTAATTATTTTCGGCGATGATTAATGTAAATCAAATCAGATATGCTTTCTTCACACATACTAAAACAATATCAAAGCATTGACTTTTACCTATTATTGATTTATTACTAATCAGATCTATGTTCACTGATAACAGGGATTTGTACCGTCTATAAATTATCAATTAGCGGGGGTTCCCTCTACTATGTATAATTTATATAATTTGCGTCATCGGCTTTGTCCTACAGAAAAATATATGCAACGGAAAACATAACGCTGCTTCCTGTTTCTTATGGTGCCTTTCTAACTTAACTAACTTAAGATGTTCTACCTGTTTTTAAATTATACTTTATTCCATGAATAGAGGTTTAAAAGAAACTCTGCGTTAACTTACATTTGTCCTTATGGCAATTAATTTGTCCAACACATAGCATGCTTAGATAATAGTAATCTCTCATAAAATCTAGCGAATCTAAATGATGGTTCTCAATTATTCTAACTTTTTTAGTACGCAACGAAAGCGACCAGAAACAAACTAATTGTACATATTGAACTATTTTCAGGAGGCAATATTTCACAGTTTAGTGACATTTCAGTACTTATTTATAAAAGCCATATAAAATATTAGACATAGTTATGAGCGCACCTCTAGCTATCAACTTGATGTTATTTAGTTATGGACGTCAATTGGAAGTAACCACGTACTCCTACTTCGTACATAATCCTTCAATCCTTCTCTATTTAGTTTCTAAGGAACAGTCATTGAATAATGTAAAACTAAAGTTTAGTTCAGTATATTATGTTCAAACGGCAGCCATCTTTACCTTACGATGCTATTCGTATAATTATTTATAAATGTATGAAGTGTTATATAAATTCATAAATCATTCCAGTTTGCCTTGCTGAATGTATTTAACAAGTTTATAAAGTAAATAAGATATAATGAAAGAAATAACGCGATTAGCTGAATCTTGTGAAATCGTTTAATGTAATAAATTATATATGTTATAAAATTGAAATAATTAATTAATGTAACTAAATCATTTGCTGAATCTTGTGAAATTGTTTAAATATAATAAATGCCCTACCGAAGCATTTAAAATAGTATTGGAATTAGAAATAAAACTAATTGAAACGAAATAAAAAGCTTTAGTTTTAAAAATAATTAAATAAAATATTTTAAAAACAAAATCCACTGGCGTGAGACTCTAAATACATTTTACATTTCTTCTATGTGTAAAGAATTATAGGCATTTCAAAATAACAAATCTGACGGTTTACAATTTCTATCTTTATTTTAAAATTGTAGCATAAATACTAGTGCAAAACTTCTCTACATTAGAGAAACACACATTACATTCGTTCATTCTTTGACATTCAATTTTCGTTCATTTCTTTACATATTTATTTACTCGGTATTCAATAATTTAATCATATTTCTAATAACGTCAATATCCACTATTTAAGTTGTTGTTAAATTCCTTAATTATTAAAAGACTGTTTTATTATAAAAAGACATTTATTTAGTAGTTATGTGTTAAAATAATAAAGTAGTTTGAACTTCAAAAAATGCTATCATAGAGCGTAGTGCATCCAACACTGAATTATTTACATAATTTAGAAGCATGAAGCTCACAAACATTCTATCATAAATCTAAATTGGAACGAGGGCAATTTGGCTCGCAAAAATATGTTCATGATGGTAGCATAATGTGTACTGGTACTGCTATTGGTATGTTAGGATCTGAATAAAATGTTTACGTGGATCTATTAAATAGTTTTAAGGAGTTTAGGACACAAATGAGGTTGGAATGTATACTGAGTCTTTAAATCATTTTTCTATCATGTTTTGTTTTGAGATTATGTCCATTACCCAATCTTTGATATGCGGTTAAGACATGTTTCCTGGTCTAATTTTTATGTTCTTTCCACATTACCATCTCTCCACATCAAAGGCGGCCCGTCATAAAGACAAACAAGCCTTGAGCCTTGGGCCTCGCGTTCTGAGGGCCCCGCGAGGCCGACTGGCGCCGAGGCAATATTGAAAACGACGACACAAAAAACTCTTTCTCTTTAGTATCACATAACTCTCCACCTCTGTAGTTAGTGTATTGTATTTGTAAATGCAATACTCTGTTTTTAGTTGTGAAGTTATTTATTATTATTATATTTGTCGGGAACTTGTAAGAGAGACAGGGATATTGGACGCAAGCATGAATGAGGAAATGTAAAAAGAAGAAACAAATTGTTATAGGAAAATTATAGAACGAAGATAAGTGGCTCAATGGATCGATTTGTGAGTAATGGCTTAAGTATTGAGCCTAAAGATCAACCATCAAGCTGTAATCTTGACATATTATGAAGTAGGAATGCATTAGTTTCAGAGGAGTCTGTTGTAGTAGTCAAAGGAAACATAAAGGGTTATTTGCTTGCAGCTGCTTTCAAAACAGAAGAACTGCAAGAAAATGGTATAAGTAACTATCCTTGTGATTGGGTTTATCCCATCAATGACGAAAATAGAAGTACTTTGGTTTTACGAGGACGAGTAAGACCTCGAAACAAACTTACCCGTTTGATTAAAGCAACAGACATTTTTGTAATTATTATTACTGAATGACTCTCCACAATGAGGAAAAGCAAGATAGACCGTATTTAGTGTATTCCCAGACACAGGATAAAGTCTATTGTTTTGCTTATCGTCTGTTTTCAATTTCTAACATAACCTCATTTAGTAATACCGTCGTGAATAATTGGAAATATCTTGGAGCTTACTTAAAATGACATAAAACTTCATCAGACCAAATGAACTCTTTAATAAAGTGGTTTGAGTTAGAAACAAGACTTAAAAATAGTTCAACTCTAAAGGATAAGCTGGAAAGTCATATTCACGCAGAGAAAAAAGATGGAGAGATATTTTAGAGAGAGTGTTGGCTATCATTGGCTATTTGTTAGCTCACATCCTCGCTTTTAGAGGTCACAGAGAGACTTTGAATGAAGACCACAGCGGTAACTTTCTTGGGCTTGTTAGGTTATTGTCAAGATTTGACCCGTATTACAAGGTCATGTGGATCATATCCAAGAGATCAAGCTTCATACTCATTACCTTGGAAAAAATACTTAAAATGAGCTAATATAACTTATGACAAAGCAAGTTTAAACAACAATTTTGGATCAGATAAAAGAAGCAAAATAGTTATTCTTGATTGCACGAGAGATGCGAGTCGTTCAGAACAAATGTCATTAATTTTGAGATATGTCAATGTAAAGACTGGATATATTGAAGAAAGTTTTTTGGGATTTTTACCCGTTGAAAGTACAACGGGTGAAAGTTTAACTACATGCGTAATGCAAGAGCTCGAAAGTCTTGTCCTCAATATAAAAGATTGTAGAGGCCAAGGTTATGGCAATGGGCGAAATATGCGGGGTAATTATAGTGGTGTAAATTCAAGAATATTAGCTAAAAACCCTTTAGCGTTTTGTACTACTTGTGGATGCCACAGTTGGAATTTATTGCTATGTGATGCAGCGTCATCACGCACAAAAGCGAAATGTTTTTTTGAGACCCTATAAGGGCTTTATACATTATTTTCTACTTCACCTAGTAGATCGGCCATTCTTAAAAACAAAACTAATATTAATCTCACTCTAAAACCACTGTTTCAAACAAGATGGGAATGTAGGATGGAAACTGTTGAAGCTGTTCGTTAACAGCTTAAAGAAGTTGCAGAGAGTCTAAACGAGCTTTCAGATTCAACCAATGATTCTACAACTGCTGGTTGGTAATAATTCAGTTCATTAGCAAGTTGTGGAAGAGAACTGACATGGACCTTGGATCTGCCATTAACTATTTAGACAAGCTTTTTTCGTGGCTAAATGAATATCAAGCAATAGTCTGGTATCCGCAATTGTCACGGGAAATGAAATAGCTGATGTGGTCAATATTTCAAAAGAGTTTAAGAAAACACGCTTTAGGACAACGAGACTAAGTTTTTCTTATTAAAAAGATGATGATATCAACTCAAGTGCTGAAGACCTTTTTAGAACTGACTATTTCTATATGGTAGTTGATAAGATTACACAAAGCACTCAATCCAGATTTATTGATCACAGTATGATTCCAATTTTCGTTTTCTCTATAGACTTCAGTCTTTGAAGGACAGGTCAGATGATGAGCTTTTGACTTTATGTTGCCCCCTACAAGAAACACTAACAATGAAGTTAGGAAGTAGAAGTTGCTCTAATATCGATGGTGAAGAATTGTTTCAAGAGTTGAGAATGTACAGCAGAATCATACCAGACGACATAAAACATAGCAAAAGAGTATGGAGTATGATTGAAAACAACTTATTGGTTATCTACCCCAATACATATGTGACTCTGTGAGTTATTTTAACTACACCAGTATCTGTAGCTTCTGCCGAGCTACAGATCATTTTCTACGCTAAAACTAATAAAAAATTATTTACGCTCAACAATGTCTCAAGAAAGACGTCTTTGTCAATTCTAGCTACGGAACGAGATTTTGCCGCAAAATTGAATTAAAACTCTAGATGGATTTAGTGTTGCAAAAAGTAGAAAATCAGTTTTTTAAAGTACAATATATGCAGACTTAAAATATTGTATAACCTTGAATGGTGAATGCAAAAATGTAGGCATATATTGTGATTGTTTTGTATTATACAAAATAAAAAGTCTTCAAATCATTTGCTTTATTTATATTAACCTTTCCGTAGTAAGCTTTTGCAGTACTTTTAATTTCCGGTAAGATTATAAGGGGTATGGCCTTGGGGATGGCCTTGTCTGGGGCGCCGCAACTTTTAGAGCCGCAACTGCTCCACATTCCGGAAATGTATTTCTCCACGTTTCGTGTACTCTCCACATGTCTAATGAACAAGTCGGATTTATTGCAAAAATTAATGTATAAAAATTTATCCTTGATATAATGCAAAGAAATCGATTTTTGTAATTTTTGTGCATCCTTTTGTGCAAGAGGTAGTAGGTTTTTAAAGCCAAACGGTTGCGTATAAAATATTTTTTATGGAAAATTACTTGTGTATGAATTTATTTATTTCCAAGGCTGTTCTTGTAAAATAGGAAACACGCAGTTTTTTTGTCTAATCCAGGTCATTGGCTGAAAACATTTTGCTTTTACTGCTTGACAAAATTGCTATAAAATTTCCGATGAAATTTAATTAATGTAACATCTTTTTTTTTTTGTTAATACGTAATATTTATGGTAAAGCAAATTCAGTAAATTACAAAGGAGAGTTTGAGATCCATTAAGCCGATCGCCTGAGAATTTAAACAATAAAATTATAAAACTTTCGTCTTTGTTCTTGTCGCGTAATTCCTTTTCGTAAGATTCAACGAAGACTTTCATTTACCATTCAGGAAATTTAGTTAAAAGTTTTGAAATCCTGCGGATTATAAGATTGTGTCCAAGTACGCAATAATTATTAATTTTTATTTAGACCGTATCTACTGAGCCATCGTATCTACTACAAGTATGTGAGGTTATATATATTTTATTAAAGAATATTAATAACATATAATTTCGTAATTATATATTTATAAAAAATATTTGTGGGAGCATATTGTGAATAGAATATTGTAACCAAGAATTTTGATTGCTTGATAATGAAAGTATTTTAATAAATGGCCGTATGTTGTTAATAATGTTCAAATATTTTGAAATTGAGAAACTAAGTTCACACCAAAATTTAAAAAAAAATTCAACTTATAATTAGACGCAGCAATTTACTCCTCTCTAAAATATTTCTTCTGCATTTGCTCCACCGGTTATAGCACTTGATGTTAAAATATTTTTAGACACAATTGTAGGTTGAAAATCATTAGATTATATTAAAACGTACTGCAGTTATTTTGGACGTTATATAACTTAATGTCTATGACATTTTAAGTGAAAAACAAAAATAGTACAAAGAGCATGCCAAAATGGCCTTGATCTCTTCTCATAGACAAATTCATTCTACAGTTGCCCTCCCTTATTTTTTAGATACAAAACGTTGCCAAGTTGAGTGAAGTCGAAATAGAATTTACTAAATTTAAATCAACCTAACAACGCAAAATGTTTAGGTTTTTTTTTAGAATAGTTATTAAAATTTTCTGAATTCTTGACTCAGCATGAAGCACTCATTAGGAGAAATTTAATTGTAACGTTTTTGCAGAGAAAATACGATGTCTATTATTGCTTGAACGCTTTTATTGTTTATCCTAACAGTTTTAGAGAAGATTAAATAAACATTTCGAATTTTTAAAGAAATCATCACCAACCGTACTTTTTAACCGTACATATGCAAATACCTAAATAACTTATTCTCAAATAAGCGGCATAATAATCAGTGGTTAGATAAAAACTCAAACTGTTTTTATTATTATTTCGAAACAAGTTATAAACCCACCTTTAGGTATCAACTTCATTCTAATTAATTATGAACGTCAATAGAAATGAACGCGTATTGCGACTTCGTACCTACTCGGAGACAAGGAACACGGCCCGAAACAGACACGGCCCGAAACAGAGGTTATAAAAGAGCAAACGCATTAGGTGCAGCACTTCTCGATTCAGTCTTAATCAGTGGTCATTAATATAATATGGTAATATAATTTAGATTATTACATTGAAGCTGCAGCCATCTTTAACATTAATGCAGTCCGTAATAATTATTAATTAAGTGTGTTGTGTTATATAAATTAATAAATCATTCTAGTTAGCCTTGGTGAATGTATTTATCAAGTTTTTAAAGTAATTAAGAAAGAAGTTACACGATTAGCTTAACATTGTGCAATCTTGGTTATGTAATTAATATATTAGTCATCGAAACGAAATGTGATTGAAATAACTAATTAATCATTATAAAAATTGCTCTATCTTGAGCAGTTGTTTAAAAGATAATAAGTTCCTTAGCAACGAACTTATGAGTATTGTAATTAAGAAGTAAAAATTTTTAAAAACAAAATCTAAATTATAATTTCCAAAATAATTAATTAATTGCTCTTTGCATTGTGTTTTTCGCGTCGTCAACTATGTCAACTGTCATTTAAATAGCTTGTACGATATCGAAATAGGAAGTTTTTGTACGATTTGAACTGCGCGACTAGTAATTTTCTCTCATAGACACGACAATTATATTTAGGTGAACATAGATGTAATGTTGGAATGCTGCTAAGATTTATGGGTTCAAGAGATGCCGCTGATTATTGTTGGTTTCCTATGCATATTGATAGAGTTTTGATTTGGTATAACGGATTACGTCCATCATTTGAGGTGTGGCTTGTAATAGTGTTGGATATGTCTAAATCTACTGTTAGGCGGAGATACACATCTACTATCTGTACATTTTACACTAATTTTTAAAGCAACGTATGTAGTTCGATTTAGCTTTAAATTTCTGAACATTGAATTTATTGCTTTCAATTTATTACGTAAGCCGAACTTAATATACTCAATGCCTTAAAAATAAAATATTATTTTAAAAACAATATTCATAAAAAAATAATAGTTAATTCAATTTAAATCAATAAATATTCAAAGAAAACAAAAGAATGACACCGCGTATACTTTAGCCTAACGGAAAATTGCGAGATAAACACGGCACGTAGTGACTAAATGTAAATCAGAAAAACAACTTCATCTTTATTAAAGAAACGTAACAATTACACACAGAATAAAACTAAAATAACTTGAGTAATTAAACAATAGAAAAGTGACACGTCTGTGTGTTTGAATTATAATATAAGCAAATAAAGTTTAAACATTCTGAAAGTAGATATTCTTTTAACATCTAGATTTGGATCATGAATCAAATATATTTTGATATTAATTAATGCATATACATAAAACGTATGTAGATTACACACAATTTATAAAATATGACAATCAATCTAATACCTGCTGGTTTGCTAAATATTAATTTATATAACTGTTTTGCGATGGCTTTCATACAAAACAATTGAAACATTTAATTAACTGTGCATAAATTTTTAATTAATAAAAACAACTTATTAAAATCTTAATTATACGAGGACTGCATGAAAAATATTTTATATATTTTCACTGTTGAGTCTGACTAAACATTCTGCCGGGATCCGATTCTCACTCTTCTTCCTGGATCTCCTTAACATACGCTTCAGCCTTTCTTTCGTAAGAGAATGCTGAAGAGGATGTGCCATAGCATGTTGCTGTGGTTCTCCACGTGATACCACTTGGTGTCGCTCATGTTTTGACTTTTTTCAACCATACTTTTCACCATACTATAGATTCTAGTTCCTGATCAAACTGCCCGAATGATTTCTCTTCACTAATTGCCGTGGGTTGGTAAAACTTGTCCTGAAGCAGAATACTAATTGCAACTCCTACATTCATACTACGTTGTGGAAGTATGATGTACTATGGTGTTTTTATCACATAATCTTGGTCGAATCTTATAATTCCAGTTTGGTTTAAAATGACTTCTTCCCGAGCGCCGTTGCATGCAATTGCTATAACTGTGACTTTATAGGAAACGAAGATTCAATTATTAGCCATAGATAACTCGTGCCATAATGTTGACCTTAATTCACACAGCTTTGAGGGACATTGATCTGGTTGCAACTGGTGATAAATTTCATCGATTACAACAATTGAGGTTCACATCAATACGTTGCACTATTGCTGGGTTGCATATGTTAGTTAATTGTGATTACATCAGGCATTCCTGGAACTCTGCTTCGGTTAAAGGGAAATATTTATTGTTGAATGTTATAATGAGCTGCTACCTTATTATGCTACGTTATATCTGTTGATACAAAAGATTTTTTCTCAACCTCAATTGGAACTGTTGTTTCTGAAAAATAATACTGTTTCCGTATTGAACTGCTTTTAAACCTTTGTAATAATTGTATATCTCGTGCATGATGCTGTCTATTAAATTCGCGTTCTTCATCTGAATGCTTTGCTTTATTCTTTCGCATTGGGTTATTATATCGCTGCACTTCATTAATCGTTTTCAAATCTTGATTAAGTTTAATTCGAAAATGTTCCAATTTGTCCGCTATTTTCTGCTCCGTACCATTAACTACTGCGGACATTTTAATTGTGGACTGGCCTGCTGTTAAATCTATCAGACGTTGTAAATTATTATCAAGAGCTTCGATTCCATGATAAATTTCATCATTTACTCCAAATCCTGAAATTAGAAACTTTCCTAACGTTTATGCCTGATTTCATTTAATACGACTTGCAAATGATTGATATGGCTATCGTTTCCTTTTATTTCAATTGTTAGTTCTTTACAGTGTGCATCGTACGAAATGAAATATTTTTAGCTGTTTCACATACATCAAGGAATCGCTTGATAATTGTAACCATATTCTGAAATTGCCTCCGTTCTGTACTATTTATCATATCCTCCTTGTATTCCGATGATCTGAGTCGTTGGTTTATTGTACTTTATACTTTGGAAGTGATATTCATGGACTTGATGGCCGCTTCCCTAATCCACCAAATGGAGTGTTGCCAGTGGAATAAAGTGCCATGTCGTACCCAAATTCGCAAATGATGCCCTCACAATAGAATCTCTCTCAATTAATCTGATCTGTTTCGCCAATTCCTTAGCTGCATCGAATAAATTTGTACTCTTGTCACTGTACATATGTCGTGCAGTTCCTCTGCGTGCTATAAACCTACGGAATGGCGCCAAAAAAGCTTCAGTTGTCCTGTTACTTACTACTTCCAGGTGTATTGCTTTTGTCGCGAAACAAACAAGTATCGCATATAAGTTAGCTGGGTTTACACGAGTGTGCTACGAGTATACTGCCATGCTAGTAGGTGCCCAACCGAACACTTTGGAACGGAACCGAATACTTTGGAAGCTTGTATTTTAAAGTGTACATATTATGTACCAGTATTATATAAAAGCACTTGATCTAGAGCTATTTGAACTATTCCTGTTCAGGATTTGGATGAAACGAAAGTCTGTTTCACGAAAATTATCGCAGATGAACACAAAACAATGAGAGTTTATTGTATAAACGTCACAGCAGCTGCCCGGAATGATATAAATTCACCACAAGTAAGAAAAGTCCCAATCTTTGATAGCAACGCACTTATAGACAAAGAATTTATTGCATCTGGTCAAACTGTTTACGACGAATTTTATCTTCGTGTATTAGAGCATTTGATGGTAAGAGGTATTCACACAAAGTGAGCTAGAAATAGTGAGCTAGATTTAAAGTCGCTATAACAAGTCTACATTATGAATAAATAAACTATTTCTATTTAAATGGATTGCCTTAATCAGAATCATTAAACATAATTGAGGCGCTGCATATCTTAATCAATTTTTAAAAACAATCCTTGTATTTTGCGTGACAGCTTGATGTTGTTTAGAAAAAACGTTCGCAAAGAAATCTGCGAAGCTAGACAAAAATTCAAAAAAAAAACACATCTACGGACTTATACAAAACAATGGATATTAAATTCTATGCCAAAGTTTTCGTGAACAGAATTTAGTTATAAAGAGAGATAAAAAGTTGACTAAAGTTATTTGAGGATCGTAAGCCTATCAAAAATGAGCATGGTGTCACGTTTCGCCTCACTCTTATTTCGGTTACTCGTTTATCCGTTATGAAAATATAAGAAGCGTTATTTTTATTTCATAGAGGCCAGTATGTTTTTTATTTCCCAAAGCAACCTTCATAAATTAAATTTATTCATTTCAGGAACTTAATAAAAAGTGATGAAAATTTTACGTTTTCATAATTCAGCAAAATTATTTTCAGCATTAAATAAACTGTTGCTTGAATTTTGGACAGTAACAAAAATGAGAAGGATGCTTTTGATGAGTTATGCTATTAAATATTAGTGGTTAAATTAATTCTGTACTTCGTACTATAATAATTTTTTTTATTCCCCGACAGGAAAATCACCGACCGACTACCACAGCTGGTCAGACTGTGGTTATGTAGGATTCACTCATGACCCATGGAAATATCCATCTCTTGCGAGCACCAAATTTTGTAGGGGCACCGAAGGGGCACCAAATTTTGTAGAGGCCGTTGGTACACATTAACTCAATGAGAATGGCCAGATGTTATTGCCCTACCTGTTTTACCGACAGTACGTGACGCTTTCACTTTGTTAGAGAGAAAATTTACCTGCTACCCAACGGTCTTAGCGGTTTTTAGAGCCGTATGCACCATGTGTCTGATTATTTTCTGCTTGGTCCGCTTCTCGCAATCGAGCTGCCTTCTGACTAATAACATATCTTCATATCGCAAATCTAGAAAATGCATCCCAAATTTCTTTGTTTCGAGCAATCTTATTGTCGATACCGTCTGGAGGAAGGTCTTTCGACGTTCCGAGACTCGCAGCTAATGCTGGTGTGTTCTCTTCGGTCAATGCGAAAGATATATTCTCCAAAACTCCCAAGCCTCCCGCACTTGCGTGAGATAGTAGCTAAGCTTATCGCATTTAGCTTCATACCACGCTTGGACATTGGGTATCAACCGATATGTCCATCTGCCCTTCGAAGAACTCACCCATTATTTGCCATCTTTCCAATGACACTGGACGTTCTTCTTAGCAGGTTGTACCCCGCAGATGTGCATTTGCTTTCTCTAGAGCCAACAATTTTATTGGCACAACTGCCGCGATGACGCAGAGTGCATCAGTATATACCATCCTGTAGACGCAGTTTACTCCTAGCAGTCCAGTACGTTAAGCTCTTTCTAGCTCTCCAGCAGTCCTGGTAGTTTCCAGAGCGCTTGTCTATATTACCATAACATATAAAGCAGCAAACTCCACCACACTATATAGAAGTCTGCGCTTAGCAGTCCGAGCCACACTTATGGCTGGCATGATTCTGGAGATATAAGTGCTAACTCTGCTCGGTTTCTCAGCCGCATACTTTACATGGACTCCTGGTTGCCGTGATTTACGGAGCACTACACTCAGACACTTGACCTCTTTGCTGAAATACTTAGGATGTTCGAGTACTATAATGTAGATGTAGATTTAGTTCGAGCTGTTGCCCAGTCTTGGAAGTTACCATAACAGCGACGTCGTCAGCAAAACCAAACAAGCTAAGTTCATTCTAGTCTTCAGCAAGCTGCCAGATATAACGTTCCACAGAGTTGGGCCAAGGACTGAACCCTGTGAAACTCCACTGATCTTTCTTTTTCGCTCTTTGGCGTCAGCTGTAGTATAGGGCAGGACTCCCTCTCTGAAAGGTAGCTAAAAAGAATTGCGCATAGATACGGTGGTGTTTCTTTTCCTTCGAGCGCTCTCTTTATACTGCTCCATCTAGCAGTATTGAATGCATTTTTAACTTCTAGCAAAACAAACGCACACAGATCTCTTTTGTGTCTCGTGCCAGCCTGAGCTGTTCTCCCAGTTTCTGTAACATCTTTTACTGCCTGTACTGTAGATCGCCCTTCTCGAAAGCCGTACTATGAGTGATGTAGACCACCAACTATTTTTAAGTTCTCCTGCAACCTTTGCAATATTTAACGTTCTAGCAGCTTTGCTAGTTCATCTAAAAGGCATATTGGTATGTACGCACTCTTGTCTTTTCCCTTTGGTATCAACAGAAAGTTTGCTTGTTTCCATGCTTTTGGGAATATTCTCGCTAGCAATATACTATTAAATTCTGCAATTCCTTTACACTAAAAGATTCGTCTTATAAATTATTTATTAATAAATTCAACCATCATTACACTATTTAGAGGAATTTGTAAAGAGATCACAGCTAGCGTTTTGTTCTCTTCGTGAATGGCAATAAAACAGAGCCCGAACGTCAACAAAACCAAGCAACAAAGCCCAGCTGCTTTATATATTGTAAAAAGCTGGTCTTTTAGCTGGTTGAAATTAGAACTTCAATACAGAATTTTGGCCAATTTATGAACTCTAGTTTCCTGTTTATGAATAGGTAAAATCCTTGTTCATTTGCGTTTGATTATCATTTGTATCTTTGAGTTTTGGGTTTATTATGTTTTTCCTAACACCATCTTTGATGTCATAGATTATCGCTAAATATCTGTAAGATCTTGCCAGTTTAATTCCTGTTGAAAATTTTTCATTAATTGTTTTAATTGTTTTTATTCTGAAATTTGCCCTTGTTATTATATAATTGTGTGAAGTCGGACTGTGTATGCTGTAAGGTTTGTCATCTACTCTCATCATTCTTGAACAAACATATGGGAAATTTGAACTTATGATGCAAATGGACTGATCTTGGAGTGTCTTATTTCGTAACCATTAATCTGTTTCGAGGGTTGAATTATAATCAGATATGGTGATACTGTCGGTTGTAATTTAGATACACTGTATTATTACTTATATTAAGAAGATCTTGGTACGTGAAAAACATACAAGAGGTCGACTACACCATTCGGGGGAGACCGCTCTTGTCTCTGCATTCTAGAAATGCAAGCTGATATCTAATTTTATCAAATCATTGAGTAGTTTTGGAAACTTGCGATGTTAAGGTCTTACTGATTATTGATGTTCGGAAATATTGTAGTTCTGCCGATATTTGAATGTATAATTATTTAATTGGTCTACGGATTAAGTAGCTACCGTCGATCCAATGAGAGTTTGGATAGCGTAACTTAAGGAGAAGTGGAAAGGATTTGCCTTACCTGGCTGAGATTGAGAAGGCCGGATGTAGCGATTCTTCTCTGAAACTTAGTGTGATACAACTAACAAGTTCTTGGCTCTTGCTGAGTTAATTTTTCCAAGACACAATGTATTTGTAAGTGAAACATATTGTGGAAAACGGGATTGTGGTTAAAGAGGTTTTCGTTTAAGTTAAGATTGAGCAACATCCCTAGGGAAGTCGAAGGCTGTTGCCCTACGTTAGGACTGGCGGTGGACGTTTATTATATCCATGCTTGTTAGCTTCACCATTAGAATGAATTAATTGGATATGTTCGTATGGTATCTGGTGCGAAGTAGCCATCTTTGGAGCGACAAGCATCACTGCAGCTGAGTTTTTGATCACTTCGGCGGCGACGAGTTAGATAGCTGTTAGCTGTCTACCAATTCGTCTGTAGAATTGAAACATCTGTGAAGTCGTCTTTCAGCCAACCGTCTGACCTGACAAAGAAACATTGGGGAAAGTATCTTCTTTGCGTAACATATATTTTAGTCTCTATTTAATTTTGGCGTATCACGCATTTTGTATTATCTGTAAATTATTGGTTCCACTAAATTCATTAGATCTTGATAAACATTAAGTTAGCAATGTAAAAATTAATAACTTGCTGCCGAGGGTGGTGCTTAAAATGTAATAAAGAGTGGAAGAATTTTGTAAAAAGGGTTTTAGTAAATTTTTTAAGGAGGAATTTTCGTCATTTGGTCCTACTTTTTTGCTTGTATAATACCAAGATTTGTATAGGATTGTGTGAGAGGATCCGTGGCACGTAATAGAAGATCATGTGGATGCTTCACACAACCCGTACTGCAGAGTAAAGCTTGTATTACATATCAATTTTAAGTGATTTATTGATTTTGATAATGGTACAAATAAATGATAAATAACTAAACCCATATTGCATAATCTAAATTACAAATCACTATATTTCTATAATAACCAATCTTAATAATAAAAATACACATATTATAACTACAAAAGCCAATTTTCAACATCTTCCTGCTTCTACCTAATCCTCCCTCCTTCCACAACCCCGTTTTATGAAAAGAATGTTCAGGACAAAAAGTTAATAGGACGACGCCAGAATTCATGGCTGCAGGAGGGGATTTATCAGGTGAACATCGACAGATATCTCCAAGAGTGCAGTTTTTGGAGCCAAAATAATTAATTGGATCGCCAACCTCTGCAGGGAGACAGCGCTATAAGAAGAAGATAATAAATCACATAGCGTTTAGCCCACAGATTTGATCTTTATTGTAGGGAAGTTGTGACGGTTACATAGAATCCTAATTACTGGAATTGATGGTTTACATCTAACGAAATTTTATAAAATTTAGAGGCTTGAATCATAGACTTTCTCCCATAAATCTGCACGCTTTTTAGACCATATTGGATTGAAATATACTTTTGAACCCAATTTCTGGATATGGCAATGATAAAAACACAGATCCAATATCAAAACTTCCAGAATGTTGTACAATTAATGATTCTCAACGATAAGAGCTAATTCTATGCAGTAAAATTAATGTAGTATAGACTATACTAATTAATTTGGGGTTTAAAGTGTATGACATTTCTATATGAAAAACAAACTTAGAATTAGCTGTAAAAATAGCCTTTCTTATTTTGATTCCACTTTATTCTACTAGAATGAGCACTAGAAGCGTTCCGCAAGAAAAACAGCCAGTATAGCAAATAAGCTTTTGTGTCACATAAGTGTGGGCGGAAAAGAGAACGAAACTTTTGACTGAACGTAAACATATGGTGATAAAATGACAATAGAAAGAGAGAGAGATGGTGAGAGAGCAAGAGAAAGACGAAAGTAAAGAAAGGAGTGCACGAAAAAAATTACCTAATACATTGGTGACACGGTTCGTGCTAATCTTTTAATCGTCGAGCTTTAGAGTTTGATCTGAATGTGGTTGGCACGAAGTATTTTCTACTAATACGTTCCATTGTTGTCAAATTTAAATCATCAAAGTTAGCTGTTTAAACACTAAAAATGACAATTAATAAAATGACATTTTTTTAATAAAACGAAAAATATATCAAAAGTTTTATAGTTAGAAATAAGTTTATTCTTATGTGTAATAATAAACATAACCATTATCTCTTATGTTCAGAAATGAATAAGAGATACACGGCTCTTACTGGAAAAAACATTCAGTAATAAGAAATTTTAAGTTGTAGGATGCATCATTGTCAGTCAGCATTTTGAAAATAAAAGCATGATAAATTAAATTATATTTTATTCCAAATTAATTCATGAATAAATTAAATTGTTAATTAAGTCTCAGAAGGCATATCAGAGTACAGTATTTGATAATAAATAATCAAATCTTTTTAAGTTTAAATTCTTTACATGAAATAAATTAAATAAAACTTGGTATAAATGTGTGTAATTCTAAAATAAGTTAGTGACGGTAGGAACAACAAAACATGTAAGTAAAATAATTTTATAAATTATTTCGAAATTTATATGACGAAGCTTGAACGTCATGTTTATCAACTTATTTGCACGTTCTACATATACAAATATATTTTATTTTATTATTTTGAAGATGCGTTATTTATTTTGGATTTACAAATATTTATTTTTTATTTCCATGTAACAATAATCAAATATCTATTAATACAATTAATTAGATTTATGGATCTGTTTTATTTAAGTGGCTTTGACTAAGAAAGACGAGTGGTGGATGATAGGGCTGCGCGGCACTGTTTATAATTATAATTTGGCCAATTTGAGTCAAATACCGTTCGGATTATAAAGACATTTCATAGTAGGTAACTTAAATTGGATATTAAAATAAATAGCATTTTGTAGTTATGGTACGATAAGATCCCGTAGTGTAGGAGAGAACCGCTGCGTATCCCGTTAAAATGATTCTCTCTTGCCAGTCATGTTGGACGCAAAATCATCCTCCCAACAAAGAATGTGACAATATGGTGTAAACGACGGGTAATTAGCTGTATAATTTGCTCGAAAATTTTACTCTTTTCAAAGGATTTTGTAATTTTTGTTTGTTTGTCATTTTGACTTTTTTATGCAGAATGATTTGCTTAACTAATATGGTGGAGGTGATACTATTGGTTAATTTGAGTTGTAATATTGTTTGGATTATAAGATTATATTGATTAGAATAAATTTATTTTCATTTGGAGTTGTTTTGTTTTTATAAGGATTTTGTGCGATTTGGACGTTTCATACATATTTGTAGATCTTTTTTATATATTAAAAAAAAAATATTTAAGAATATGGAGAACAATTTTGTCAAAATATTTTTTTGTTGCGTACTTATCAATGGAACCTTAACTGCAATTCTTATCTAGAACCTATGTCCTATGGAACCTATGTCCAAAAATATAAAAATATAAGCCAGAGATGGTCTAGCCGTTAGCGGAACCTGTGGTTGAGACAGAGGTTTTGTACAATAGCGTGGCGACATAAAACAGCAATAAATAACCGTTTGAAGCTTTTCAGATCCGATCGAGTGAAGTTGGCCCACAGCATGAGAAATGACAAATATAGATTGCTCCAAGTTCTGGGAACATGGTAGCAAAACGAAACATAGATTAATTTGTCACTGGATATGTTCTGAATTTGTGTGTCCAAAGTTATTATAGCCAATATGATCGTCAATCTTCGGAGTACGGAGATGGCAAATTAAAAAGAAAACGTTTGTGCGTTGTGCAAAAAAAAAAACCATACATCATCATTTCACATTTCGGATCAACCACTGAAAATGCACTTTTAATTAATCATGTTACTAAATTCAGAAATAAAAATTGTCGATTTAAAGATGTTACGGGATTTCATCTTATGAAAGCAGGATCGTGGTTTTGTCTAACCACCAAACCGCTTCCTTGCTTTTCGTAACATAAATAATGATCGTGCATGATTCTCAAACAGGGACTGGAGAAATATAGTTGTTCCTATTTTATTGCACACCGAGTTACATAATTAGGTTTATTGAATCAAATATTTATAACACATGTAAGATCTCTAAGCGCGATTTTTAATTGAGTGGCATAGTCTTCTGAAGCTTATTATAATTCAACAGACATTTACGATGATGCAGTACCATATAACATCATCAAAATTAAAAAAATACAAATAGCGAACTACATTTAATTTGGTTCTTATTATTATTTGTTCCTCGGTCTTGAAGATGGTTATACCTATTGATAGAGGTAGTCGTCCAGCCATTTAATAGGATCCAAGATGCGAAATACCTTTAGCATTTATTTATGCCACTGTGACAAAATTAACATCTTACATTTATATTTTTGAGAAATTCTTCAATTGAGATTTCAAAGAAAATATTGAAGAATTATCAATATGTCAAAATAAAATACATTTCAAATTTCAGACAGTTGGTAACCAATTTGACAAGGTCAAATACAGATACTAACTTCCCTAAATGAACTAAACGTAATGAAAGGTGGATCCAGAGATAACCGAACAATCGGATAGTGCCATCAGTTTCCTTCTTTTTTATTTTATTCCACTACCCGAAAGATTCCGTGAGCAAACAAAATTTCACTAATAACCCTTATAACAATGAAGCACAAAGGAAATCAGAGACACCCTCTCCAATTTATATTAAATAAAAAATTTTATTTTTATTTTTATTTTAAGCTATTTATTTATTATTTCATAGTTACGCACCATTATCTTAGTTATTTATTTGAATTTCTTTTGACTTTACCTTAATAAATTTATGATCACACTTTAATTAGAAATGATTTTATATTTTATTTAATTATTAATCTAATATTATTTTATTCCGGATTATTATGTCGCTATTTAGTCCGACATAACATTTGGCGGACTCCCAAAATTATTATCCCCTCCCGCTGTGGGTGAACCGTTTTGATACATCTCAGGTCCCCTACCAAAATACAATATGCATATTTTTCACCATAATTAATTTTTATCTCATGAGTGCATTCTAGAATATTTTCTATAACACCTGTGTACCATCGGTCAATGGACTTTGTTCCCACGCATAGCTTCTATGTATAAGTGATTTGTTTAAGATGTGTTTAAGGTGGAAATGTTATTTACAATGCTAAAACTTTTATGGTGTTTAATTACTTTAACGTGTTTAGCTTATTTGTGAGTATTTAATGCCCAATCCTTTTACATCAACTTAAATAGGAACGTGGACAAATCTCCCCGGTACAATATAGTGTATTTGGTACACCAACAAACCAAGGTAGCAAATTGATGTCGTCAACGTTTAAAGAAATACATAAACACTTAAATAGAATTAGCTGAATCTATATTATCTTACTACGAGAAATTGGAAATTTAGAAACACCAACGAAAGTTTAGAAATTTTACAAAATCGTACGTTTGGGCTTCTTGGGTTAAATTCACTGCACATTAAAACTCGGTAAGGAGTGTTTGAATATACTTTGGAAAAGCTCGTCAAATGTGATCAAATTTAATTGAATTGAGATAGAAGCTTCAAACTGCATGTACAGAAGCCCAAAGTAATTTAATTACGTCTAAAGTAACTAGAAAACGAACATCTGCCTCGTTCAAATAACATTCTCACGCCTAAAGAATTTTAACTTAAAGCTAACCCTAATTATAATCGACAACGTTGCTTTGAAAAATTTATAACAGGTCGAGGATTTAAATGTGTGGTGGTTGCAATGGTTGCACAGTAATCAGTTGTTTTTTACTTACAATTCAAAATGTGTCACATGATTTTATTTTAACTAGTTGTGTCACGGAAACTTCTAATCCGTTCTTGACACGCTCTATTGTTAAATGCATAAATATATATGTTTTAAATGCAAGATTGATTTCAGTTGAATGTGATTTGTGATCTACTTCAAATTACATCTATTAAAATTAAAATAAAACAATATTTAAATCATTTTCAATTCATGACTTAAATGCATGTTTTCAAAAACACTGTTTTAAAATTACCTTTATGCAATATATATTTTTATGATATAGAAATCATTTATAAGGAAACTTTTAAGACGTATTACTTACGCTGACATCTTTAGAGGTCTATCTAGGGTTTCTGGGTCGGTTATAACCGGAAACGGGTTTTTTTATGCAAAAACCAAAACCGAATAACCGCAATAAAAAGCGACACGTTTTTGGCTAAATAATAAGAGTGTATAATAAGTATATTCCACTGTATCAAACTATATAACATTATACAATTAATATTGAGCCTAAGTTGGAAAAATTTATACCCTTAAAAGATCCACTAACGAACTCATTAATGGAATTAAATTCAATGCATTCAATTGATAATATCAATTTTCTATTAAGCACTTAAAATATTAAGCAATAATGATTTAAATATTTTTACAGCTCTAGATGTAATAACATTTGTGGAAAAGACATTAATTAACTCAGATATAAGCAAAACTTTTTAAAAATATGCAAGGCCGTTTGGAAAGTCGTCAAAATCGAGAATTAACAGAAGTTTAGAAATTACCAAACTCAGACGCCACTACAAAATTCAAATGCCTATTCTGGAAGTATTTAACAAGAGTAATTCCATACAACAAATTCGTTTTACAAATTCAATAAAGCTGGTTTCTATATATATGTAAAAAAAATACTTTCGTAAACATCTATTCAGAATTATATAAATGGTATTACGTTTAAAGAAGTATAACTTATAGGTAAGAATTAATTTAGAAAACTTGATTAAACGGTTCCAGTTCTTTGAAGTCTAACATTCAAAAATAAAAACGCAGTACTCTTACTCCAAATTCAAATTAACGTTTATTGTTCTTAAAAAATGACGCGCTTCGGGGTGAATAAATAACTCATCACATTAGACTACAAGAAATATTTCAAAAATTATTTATTTTGATAAATTCCTAATAAGAAATTATAATTTAAAAGTTGAAATTTCTATAAGCGATATCTATTAAATTTAAGATTCAATTGTTAATATTAACCACATAAATAAACATTTATAACTAACAATTCTTATTATACTTAATCAAAAGAAAATTATAATCAAAATTCAATAAGGAAACATTAACTCTAACCCAGTATATAGTACAATTATTCTGTCTAAGTTCAAGAGCGGTGAATTATCAAACAAATTCATCTAAATGAAGTAATTATAAATGCCTTTAATAAATCTTTAAGAAATAGTCAAAAGAGCAAAATATAAGTGACTATCTAGTTACATTCACCTCATATATTATAAGCTAATATAAAACAATAATTTAATTTATATACACTCAAATATAACTCAAATAACTCTCTAATGTATATTACGATTTGACATCGGAATGTATTCATTTCCGTTTCTAACTAATACAATTACATTTTATTAGAAATATCTACTTAGAAATATCTCACACACATATTGTGCTTTCAATTGTTATGCAGATGCACTGCGAATCTTCAAATATAAGTTAGCCAGAATATTATTTGAATTATGGTTTCACATTGCTAGATTCAACATGTATATAATTTATTAGAAATTTAAATTCATTTTCTATTGGGACATAAATCAATCTCATTTATGATTCCAAATTATATTATTATAATATATTAAATTAACTATTCATTTTTAAATTCAATTACATCTATAAGCTTAAACATTGATGTGGATTTAATAATTTATAAATAACTTTATTTCATACGAGAAGCAAGAATTAGCTTTACTCCAAAATTATTTTAAAGTTTATAATTAGAAATAAAATTACAAAATCAAATTTATTCTTTATTTCATGTACGATTCAACTAGTCACGAAACTCAAATAAATAATTTTAAATAAACTTGAATAAACTTGTAAATATTTTTCTAAGTTAAAACTAATTTTTTTTTAAAAACCAAGGTTCCTAGAAACTTGATCGTGATATTGTTCACAATCAAATGTCTTCCGATAGTCGATGAAGCACGCAAATTCATTCACATTCATGTTAAGGTATCTTTGAGTTAGGAC